>CAEFZY010034074.1:0-19524 GCA_903066815.1 Brachyrhaphis roseni
GCAGTACGAGTGTCGTCGTTTCGTGCAGCTATGTGAAGTGCTGGAAGGCGGACCTTCCCCTTCGTGCCGTAGTTGATGAGCAGCGCCACGACGTTTTCATGGCCCTGCTGGAGGGCCACCGCGAGGGGCGTGAAGCCATCCTGAGGGACGGCACAGACGATGGAGGGGAAGAAGTAAGGAGAGAAAACAAGGTGCTTTAAAATAATACAGACAAATATAATATATACTAATTATTTATGAGCATGTGCCAGCAAAATACAATACTGCTATTTGTATTTTTCCTTCTGTAACCTGTTGCATTATTATCATTACAGCAAGATATTTAAGCTTTCAGATGACCTGTTTGCCAAGGTGAATTTGTAATGTGTTCATAACGTTGTTATAAAATAAATTTACTGTTGGCCAGGTATTGGTGATGATTTTATTTCTCTTTACAAGTGAATGTAAAAGAGTCACTGAGTGAGGTGTAGCTATGATTAACTTTATGCACTCTCTTTGTTTTTGTTTCCTGTAACATATTATCATGACTTACTTTTCGTTTTTGGATCAATAAAGTATTTTTGAATTTAAATGTGAAATTCTGTCTCACAGTCGCAACATGTTTGCTTTGGATGAAGAAATTGATTTAATGATTAATGACATGGACTAGATTTTCTTTTTGCCGACTGCTTTTAAATGTTGAACTTAATATCACTGCATTACAATTTAAATTTAATTGAACTGTCCAGATTGTTCCTATATAAATTGTATTGATCTAAGCTGACCTTGGACTGGATTGATATCTACATACTTTAAGTTGGACCTGTTTGTCTTAGGCTGAAGTTTTGTTGTGTGCTGGAACCGTATTAATAAGCCAAAATGAATTGAACTTTATCCAGAAAAATCCATTATCGTTTCTGTAAAAGGGAGATGATCTATTTTAATCACATTTCAACTATGCCTTTGTCACATAATATATTTAAAAAAAACACAAAAAAAAAGAAAAAAAAAAGGATTATCATCCCCTGAACCTTATTTTCTGATTGATGATCTTCATAAGAGTTTGGCATTACATTTTTTAATTGAAATGCAACAGTTCAGACAAATTAGATAATTTATTACAAAAGAAAACATTTACCACTTTTATTTGATTGCAATACATTTGGATTCAATGTTGCATCAGTTTCTAATAAGAGTTTTTTTTTTAATCTTTGCAAAACACTCCAGCTTTCATCTTTGACTTCAACCACAACAACAACAAAAAATGGGACTGGCCCATTTCAAAGTACCATAAACTTAACATTTTTAATATTCTCTCCCCCATACATCCATTTTTATTAAGATGCCAAACAAAAATCAGAGGTACTGGATTTTTTCTATATAGAGAAATTGAAATTTGCAATAAAATATCTTTTCAATAATATTCTAATTGTATTGAATTGGTCTGTATCATAATAGTTAACATAACATAACCATTATTTTAACATTGATAGGAACAAATGTAGCTTTTATGTTTTTATGTTTAAATATAAAACATTAGGTCATTTTATTCCATTCTGCTTCATATTTTTCATGAAAAATATGAAGCTTTTCATACCGTGAGAATCTCATACACACATACCTCAGTTGGGAGACTCTGATTTGCACCGTTCTCAAGCAGAAACTTGACCACCTCTAAATGATTCTCCTGTGCAGCCATGTAGAGCGGACTGAAGCCTTTCTGTTTGGGCATCAAAACATCATGTATGAAACACAAACAAATGCATGTAGATTTCTGTGTCCATTTGTTTCTCAGGATCATTTGGTGAGATTCTTGGAGACACATTTTCATTACAGCCCATAAACCTAAATGTAAAGGACACTGTATAAATATGCAACCAAGATTTCACTTTCAGCAGTTTTGTCCCAGATAGACAAGAAACACAGACAAATATCTGCACACTTGCTCATCCAGCTTTAACTGAATAATAGCTTTGAGAGACTTACATGTGACTGAGCATTAACATTGGCACCATAGTTGACAAGCTCAGCCACCACTTTCTCCTGCCCTGCCAGAGCTGCGATATGGAGAGCAGTGTTCCCTTTCTGGAGGTCACACACACACACAGAAAAAAACACGGAAGGTCAGAAAAAGGAAATTAAAGAGAGTGAGAAGACAATTATGGCAGCCTAATGGCCTAGATCTCCACACTTAACACTGAAATACAAGCTCTAGAAACAGGTCCAGTGTAATTAAATTTACATTTTAGGCATCAAGGTTACTCAGATCTCTGTGGAGGTACTAAATACCGCCGCTCGAGCTACAGTATAAAGGTGAAAAGTGGACAATTTCCCTGAATCCATCTGACAAAAAAAAATGTCACAGATTACATAGAATTACATCACTGACACCGGCGATTCTTTTCATCTCTCTTTTGAAATGATAATAATAATAATAATAATAATAATAATAATAATAATAAAAACATTAGAATAAATAATCTGCATTCATACAGATCATGTAATTCTGGTGTCACATCCAGTGTCCATGACCTAGAGCTAAAACTAAAGTTTTTAATGTGCTAAGAAGTCAGATTACCTTGGTGGTTGCTTCCAGTTCAATGCCAGAGTGCAGCAGCTCCAAAACCATTTTGACATGGCCCTCTTTAGAGGCCAGGTGTAACCCATTAAGACCATTCTTGGGAGAAAAGAGAGATGAAGGTACAAGAGAGGAAATAATTAAAAGTCTTTCGTCATCTCATATCAATAAATTAAAACAATAAGTTGCTCAGTTATTGTGATTATCATTTTACTATCAGCTGTTTTACACATTGCTCTTGGCTAGACTTCTTATCTTCCTATTACAATAATTTGAATTATTGATGTTTTAGCTGAAGCTAGTCTGCTGTAATAAATCTCTCCACAAGGGGTCACTGTGATCCATTCTGTTCTCAGTCTTTTCATCGTACCGCAGTGTCACTCACTTCAAGTGGGCAGCTCCCTGTGTAAAGTCTGCACACAGTAATGGGGAGAAAGCTGCGTATCAGTCCCAGTTACACACTCTCTTATCCCGTCTTCACACCACAGAGTTCAGGAGTCAAATGTGAGGCAGTCTGTCACACGTCTAAACTAATTTATAAGTTAGAAGATATAAAATACAAACACTCATCTGCAATGGAATGAACATTTTTTCGGTGGTTAAAAAACAGTGGCAAAAACTAAAGAGAGTTGTCGAAAAATTGGTTTCTGCAAAACTCAAGACGGAAATGTTTTAAAAAAAAGTAGGCAAAACAATCTCCACAACAACGCTAGAGACGGATTGACAATAAATGCTTTAGCTGCTGCAGCTAAAATTACCTTGCATAAATCAAATTCTTTGTTGAAGAGAGAGTACTTTAGCACATTGCTTTACGTTTTTTAAAATATGAAATGTAATTATGCGTCAGCGAAAGGTAAACCCACGAGAGACATATCAGGATGTGGTAGAATCAGAATTTAAATCTAAACTGAAATCTACCAAAACACACTGGCATTATTAATCTGCTAAAGACAAAAGAAAGTCTTTGTGTTATTTTTTTCCAGGTCACCCTTATAAATTATATTTTACATGTTGTCTTTCCTGGTCAAATTAAGAAATAATAAAGAAAAAAAGATTAGAAAAGTATAAGAAAAAGGACTAAGTACACCACTTCTGTTTCAATGTTTCTTTTGGCGATGTTACAAAATGTTGATTGTTAACTAGATTGGAGTGTTGTTAATTATACAATGTAGAGAAAAGAGAAAAAGGTTATTTCAGATTATGGCTGCCAAAGGTGACTCTACAAGCTATTGTATTATGTTGTATACTTAGTTCTTTGCATTTTGGCTTTGTCCTTATTACAGGAATAACAGTGTGGAATCAATGGTGTGTTTTTGATCAAGTAAGATATAAATTGTTCTAAAACCTACAGACCAGATCATACTTATTACATCCTGCTATGTGAAACTCTTTCCTCCACAACTGCAAGATTTGATTAACATTCTCTTGTTATAGTTGCGTGTAGTTTATATAGTAGACATCTTAATTTTTAAAAATATGTGCATTCATTTATGGACAGTCACAAAACTTACTGTGTAACAATTAAAGGCAATTAGATGTCTGAACAAATTCAGGTGATGGCAAGAACATGAAGACAAAAAGAGAAAAGGAGAATACTAAAAATAGCCCACAGGTTTGTGACTATAGCAAGGACACAGAGCCCAATAAATCACAAATAAAAATACCTGCCCTTGCGTCAACGTGGAGTAAAAAATTCACAAGCACAAAGCAGGAAAGAAAGAGAAGGAATACAAAATACAGGGAAATGTGGGTATTATAGGGAACGTCTTGTGAATCTGGAAACGTGAGCATCGTTATTAGAGGAATTTAGTTGATTTTGAGGTACAATGCAGGGTTTATATTGGGTTAAGGTCATTGATAATGTATACAAAGCTTCTTTCCAGCTGGTGAAGGTTGTTTTTATTTGATCAAAATGTGGAGTTATTTTTTCAAAATCTGATTACATGTCTGATACACGCTCATGGGGATGTGAAAGAACAACTAACAGAAAAATGTCAGTGTGGATGCTACCGTTTTTGATTCTGAACAAATGAAACAAAAATGTATCGGATTATGGCTCAAATAAAATTTAAGACCAACAGGATGCTTGTTTTTACTTTCCACATTTGTAGTTTTGCAATCCCATGTTTGGCTGCTGTTTATAAATTCTGATGCAGATTTATATAAAATCATTGTATTTATCTCATGCTCTGAAGAACATGCTAAAGACTTCATTTTAAATTCAGGCCTGCTGCAGAGTTCAAATGACATGACAGACATGCACTATCTGCATTTTTTAATCTGGAGTCTCTACAGTATAACACTGGCACACTGTGAATAACAACCGTTTGGAAGACCAGGAATTTTCCTGTGTGTACGGTCAAACGTCATTGTTTTATGACATTGATTCAGCAAGGGGCAGAAGAACAGGAGGTAAAACTAAACATTTATGAAACTATAATTTAATATCTCAATTATTAATGCATGTTAGACAAAGACAGAGAAGAAAAATTATCTGGAACGCATGAATCTTTAATTATCTTATCTTCATAGCCTCTGATTTGACTCAATTTGCTAATTCTCCACACGAGTGTTCCGCTGAGATTTATTGTCTGACGTGTCTAAAGTCATACCTCTACTTTAAATGTGGTGGATTAGCTGTATAAAGACAACTACTTTACAAGTTACTTCAAACATTCAATATTTGAAGTAACTTGTGTTAAAAATATTCTATTCTGTCATTAATATTCTTATGTTATTGTTATTGCTACTTATATTGTCAGTTTTTCTTTCTATATAAATAATATAGAATCCTCTGGGCTCATAACATCTCTTAGAAGTGATTCATCCTGCTTTCAGCAATCATTCCTGATATTTGTCAAAAATGCAAATGTTTTACCAATAGTAAAACAATCACTCAGAACAATAAGGAACGCAGAGCCTTATTGAAATTTAAAAATGATTATAGGAGTCAAAATGAAATCAGAAACCTCTGGATGAAGCAGGCGAGGAGCTAAAGATGCTTTACAACACACAAAATACAAATCAAAGAGGCTGAACAGGCAGACAGCCTAGCAACATAAATCAACAACCAGAGACAGAGTGTTGTAAATCACAACTGGACCGCTCATAAAATGAGTTCAGAGCAACAAGAGAAGAAAAGCGAGGAAGAGGCTAAAAATCAAAATACAACCATTAGGCAAATATAACATCGAAGGTCAAATCTTTACAACAAACTAACCACCATGGATGGACTGAATGTAAAGGGAAAGTTTTCTGTGTGGCTGCCAAAAAGTATCTAAAATACGGTACTCGAAAATTAATGTGGAATAAAACCAGCTGATCTGACACAGAAAAAGCCTTTTCCTACAGAAATTACAAGTCCAGTAGACGAGAGCAACGAGGAAAAACTCTTAACTTGTCTCTGTGGGTAAAAACACAGACACAGTGAACATGTCTACTCTGCTGCGGTGGAAACTTTAAACATTAATAACTGAAGAAATGAACCATTCCTGCCATAGCAGGCAGCTTTAACATGCTCTGCTTTAACAGTGTTTTTTTTTACTTTTCTGTGTATAGGTGGAAAAAAATTTTTCATTTAACTACAGTCTTAGCTAGTAATGATAAATAATTTTCTTTTATAAAGAAGTAAAAATGCAAAGTGCACATAAAGGCGATAAGAAAATAAATATTTTGGTGACATTCAAAAGGAATATTCTAATTCTGAAAGAATTAGAATATTCTGAAATACAATACTGGTTGTATATTAGGTATATAACTATATTAAGTTAAAGTTTTAAGTTTTTTAAAACCCTCTGAAAACCAATTAAATCTTCTAATCTACTTTGACATGTAATCTATTGTCATGTTTATTGAACTCTCACTGACACACATACTCATATTTCTTTGCATAAGTGTGACTCAGTCAGCACAGGACATCTTACTTGATTAGCGGTGTTGATGTCTATCCTGTTCTTGATGTGATCCAGGGCCTTGTCCAGGTTCCCTGATCGAGCCGCACGCAGGAAGCTGGTGGCTGCATCCGCCTGGGACGGAAACAGATAACAGACGACAATGAGAGCCTGTTGGTAAAATGTGTTTAAGGCCTTCGCAAAAACAGAATCTGCTGTCATCCAAGGTTACAACCGGAATGATTTTTAGCCAGTTTTATTTATTTATTTTTTTCAAATAAAGCCACACAGGTTGTAAGTAAGTCTGCAAGGACTGCGGTAGTAAGAATGCATTTATTGCCTCTTTTCTCCTTTAAGCACAAAAATGCCAGACTCCTTGCAGCCCACTTGTGCCCACGCTATGAGTTTGGCAGGCCATCTCAGCACGTTCTGCTATGAGCTCTGCTTTTTTCTTGTGTGTCTGATCTCAGCCTGTGGTTTGTCTTTTGGCCTGTGTCAGTGTTTGTACGCCCACTCCTAAGTTCATTCATTGACAGCTAACGTAACGCGGCTGCCCTGAACAATGAAATATTTTCATTTCCCCTCAAGAGGAGATAACTGATGCCTGTGCTGTAATCTTGACCCTGCCTCCACCTCTGTCACCGACTAAATTATGAATCTGCTGGAGCTTTTTATTCCCGAGTGGTTTAATTATACTGAATCGTTGAAAGAAGCGCAAACCCTTTTCAGACCAAAAGACATTTTACTTCTTCTCTCCTCACATGCAGACTTATATAAGAAATTCATTAGTGGAGATGCATCAGACAGCTATCCCTTTCTATAAATTAAACATTGTTTTAGACTTTTTTTAATATATTATATGTTTATGAAAGATTAAAACTTAAATTAAATGAATCTGCAGCACAAACAGTTATTTTCAGCTCCAGTCAGGAATAATTTGAAGAGAATAAGTGAATGGATTCATTTTGAACTCATAGGGCCTTAAAAAAGTATTCAGACCCCTTCAGTTAATTTTCTCATGTTTTATATTTTAAAGCTACAGAATGTAGCTTGCTTTTTTTTCAGATTTGTTAAAATTGTCACAGTAGTGACAGTATGTTATGAGACAATTAATCTGTAGTTAAAAAAAAAAAAAAAAAAATCAAGCTCCTTTACCTTTAGATGTGTTGTTTTAAAGTGCATGCAGACAGCTTTCAGCTCATTCTGTTTCTTCCAAAGTTGAATAAATTTACATGCTTTGACAAGTAATATAGAGCCAGAAGCTGTTCATTGGTAACTCCTTTGATGTTTCTCCTCATGCTGCTTTGTTCTGTTAGTGACATTTACTGTCCTGCGTACAGTTTCCACCTGTGTCACTCCTGTATTCACACCACATTATTGCTCCATGACAGGCAACATTTTCTGTCTGTCAGTGGAGAGGGGCTTTGAGCTTGTTAATGAGTCTTGGTTTGTGTTGCTGACAAAAATCTAGCACATCCTCAAAAGCACAAAGGCGAGTTGGTTTTCATGTTCCTCCCAGGCTACAATCTATCTTCCTTCCTGTTTGGCCACTATCTCTGACACTCCTATTCTACTCTTCTCTGCTCCCATCATCCAACCTTTCACTCCCTTTTCTGTTCTTTAACTCTATTTGCAATCAAGCTGTCAATTGCATCAAGTAATTTGATTAACTGAACCACTCCTTTTGCACAACTCTGAACAGCATAAATTCTCTCTCTCTCTAACCTTCCTGTAACAAAAGCTACTTTTCTTCAAATTCCCTATGTTCAAGTCAAAACCATAAAGCGTTGACTTGTTTTTATTTTATTTTTTTCAAAATCTTTATGGACTCACCTGCTTAACAGTTCACTGTATTATTAGATTGTATTATCACTGCAATGTTGACTTACAATGCCTTACTGCCGCCTGACAACTATAATGAATAATTTTATGTCTGTATAACCTGCAAATAATGTGACTGATTATTATGCTTGAGATAAGACAGTTTATCATCCATTAAATAGAAAATTTCCTTCAGCATCTAGCAAGAAGATACTAAAAATAAATCCACACAATTAATACAAATAGGTGTATAAACTTTCCCCACCTGCAAAACATGAAAAAAGACCTCTGTGTAATAGCTAATAGCACGGGGAAGGTAAAGTTTTAATATGAAGAAAATAATCAAACTATGATATTTGTGTAATGCACAGACATAAAATATCCATGACTAATTAACTACTAAACAGTTGAATTGTTCAAACAGATTGATTTTTCCCCTAACCAGAAAAAGAGAAGAGCAGCTGTGTCTATTTCCATAACTCCTAATATAAACTGAAGCAGACAAAGCAGAGAACAAAGAACTACTATTTGTGGCTCCTTCTTTACCTCTGAAGTCAGAACATGGATCTTAAATTATGCAAAACCTAGTTTATATTAGATTTGAGTTCAACTGAATTCTCCATGTTTTAGTTTCAAATTGGTAATTGTTAACAGCTAACAACTGTGGTCATTGACAAGCTGTACACCATTAGCAATAGAAGCTATTATGGATTAATGATAACTATAGTTTCCAATACCTTATGTGTTGTTAATTGTAGCATATGGACAAATAACAAAAAATACTGTCGTGATTTGAGTTCTTTGTGTGTTTATTTTGAGTCTCTGTGTTGTCCTGTCCTCCCCTTGATTGTTCCCAGGTGTGTCTCGTTCCCTGATTACCTCTTGTGTATTTAGTGTCACCTGTGTTTCTGCGTCTCTGTCTGGTCCTTGTCTGATATCGTCTGGTACGTCTAGTCTTGTTTCAGTCTCAGTCCTTGTCCTTTCGTATGACCAGTTGCTACCGGCGCTGAGCCCTGGCTTCCGCTCAGCCGTGCTGCCTGGCCGTTGGACTTGTTGTGGATTGTGTTTTTGGATTACCTTCACCATTAAAACCACCGTTTTTCACTTCAACCTGGGTCTGCTGCGTTTTCCCTTACCGCCTCCAACACCGCAACGTGACAAATACATGTATTTCTTTGCGCTTAATGTATTCGAACACTTCAGTTGAGGTTGTATAGTACTATCCTTTTGGAAAATTTAATGAGACACAAACTGACAGTAGTGCAAATCAATTTGGAGAACCGCTTGTTCTCCAAATTGGTAAAGCCCCCTTTAGGGGACTTCTGTTCTTCACTTTCAAATTTGGAGCTCATCAGTTTTCTGCATCCACCACTATAGTTGCCATGTTTTTTTTTTTTTTCCAGTACAGTCTACAGACTGATAAAAATGACAAAAATAAATAAATGACCCCTTCAGCTTGCCATCAAGTTTGGTAATGGCCTGATAATAAGCCATTCGTTCAAATTCAGGTGTGTTGGAGAAGATTTGCATCTCAAACCTGTGCAACAGATCTTGAGTCTTGGGGACTCCTGCTGTAAGTGTTTCTTTTATCTATCATTAAACAACCATACAATAACAATTCCAACTTCATGTCTGTGTTTTGGTCAGACCCCTACACCACCATTTATATAACCTAAAGGTATGTCTTTTTACTTAAATTTTAAGAAATGTGTGAAGTGATGTACTGAAACAGAATTTGTAGAACAAGACAAACTTAGTATGGTAGAAATCATAATAATTATCATGTAGAAAAGAATCAATTCTGCCTGAAGGCAAGAAATACCGCCAACAGAAATAAGCAATGCAACAAATAAGTGATAGGTGTAAACTGCAAAACTGAAAATTAAAAAAACAACCTTTTTTTCAAGAACAGCAGATCTCAAAACCCTGAGAAGTGACTCATGGAGGAGTGCAAGCGAGACAGGAGCAAAAGAAACTGGTAGAGACATTCGAACAGAAAAAGCCTCGTGAACATTTGTTTAAATGAAGCAATATTATATCATAGTCGCATAAATGGAAGGAGTGAAAAAAGAGAAACCCAGATGGAGATTGAGTTAAAACTATAAATAAGCATAAAATGCTGCAGCGTTAGACAGAAACCACAAGACAGATCGTTAATGGGGAAATTTCAGCTGACTAAATGAAACATTTATATTATAAACATCAGAATGGCACATGTTTACACTTTCTTAATTATAAACTGCCTATTTTGATTGGTGAGCAGGTCTGTTTTTAATTAAAGCATCATGAAATTGAATTTATACACAAAGAACTCTTTGTGTATATTTAATACACAAAGAGTATTAAATATACTCTTTGTATATTTAATACTCTTGCTTATATTACAGGGTTATATTTAAAAAACTCTAATGCATCATCCAAAAATGGAAAGATTACAAACAATAAGCTCTATGTCAACAGAGAGTCTTTCCTGGACTATCCTGACATGGACATTTTGAAGGTGACCTAACCATGCCAAGCCAAACCCTAACATAGCACATCAGCTTGAACATGCAAACTGCCCTTCAACTTCACAATTATGCATTGTGTTGAACTTTCAGATCAAAAGTCATTTAAATGCACTTAAACAGTTTGAAATACATAAGAAATGTAAAATCAATATGTCTTCTCTAATAAAATTTAAAGCAATGAGGATTATATTAAATGGCTTCATGGACGGTAGCCAATGTACTAAAGCACTAATGGTTTTAAGCAGTGTCTACTCCATGATATTACAGTGTTTTGTCCTCTTGAGCTTAATGATTTCTCTGTGTCAAAGCTGTCATTATTTTAGAAACACAATAATTCAACCAGAACCTTAATGAACTGCCTCTCCTGGAAATATCTGATGGCTTTGTGCACTCTGGCTCTCCTCTGACAGAAGTCATTGGCAGAATCCTAAATATGTAAACTTTTTCCAGTGACAGCTCCTGTCAGTTCTGATTTTGAAGTAACTTCTTGTGTCACTTCAAGCTCTGACCTCTCCGTGCATTTCAACATGAATCTCATCTCGCAGGCACTCAGATTCAGAAAAACAAGAGATACAAGCTACTGTCCTAAAAAGTAAGTAAGATATTTAAACATTCGCTCAAGTCACAAGACTTGGGTAACTCTAGGATTGTTGTTTTTACGTATGTGATTTTGAATGTAACATTTAAAAAAGCTCAGACGAAATAAGGGATGACATTTATGCATTTTATGTGAGGGAAGAAATCAAAAGGCTTTCACAAAGCAGTGGACTCTGCATCAAAGAGCTTGTGCCTGTTAGACTGAAACCAATGACGCACAAACCAAAGCTTGGATTCTGGTCTCTCAAATTACTAAAGTGGACATTAACTGATTATGTTTGTGTACGGAGGAATGGTGGTTCTTTGTGGCTGAGAGCATAAACAAGAAAATCATTCATTATGATTAACACACAAATTAAGATAAATTACCGCCACAAACTCACGCAGATACACACACATGCGGACAAAACTAAAAATAGTTGCATCAACGCCACGGTATGTTAGTGTTGGCGGCAACAGGGAGGGAGATAGATCAAAGTAATGAACCCTCATGGGCTTTAGCAAAGACACACTTCAACTACAGGAGACAGATTCCCAAGAAAACCTACAAACACACACATATGTAAGCGAGGTTGTCACAAGCATTTGCAAACATGCAACTATTGCACACACAAATCTGCAGTGAACAAGTTTTTTAGATTCTGACAGCAGGATGAAAACAACTTTAAGCCTTCCAGGCCTTGGTTTCATGCAGCGCTAAAAGAAAAAAAAAAAAAACCACAGAGACTGATTTTAAATGAACAAAACAGTATAATTAAATACACTCAATCTGTCTAACATGGCATGCTAGTTCTGTTCAGTACACGAGTACTGGAAGTTGATTTGCATCCACAACCAGGGTTACAAAGTATTTCTCACTTGAAATACAAAGTTTTTCTCATTTAGGCAGCTGGTAAATGAGGAATACAAAGTATTGTCTGTCCAAATTATTGTGAAATATCACAGAAAACTGTATCGCAAGAGAAACAGTCGGAACAACCTATACATTTCACGCTGAAATGTAAAGTGTGGAGACTGCACAACACTCTTAGACAAATTTGATCACTTTTGTATTGACAACCAGCTCACAACGATATCCTATCAAAGCACATCAAATTACATAGAATCCCGTCCAATTTATTTGATCTAATTTCAATCATTGCAAATCACAGCCAATTGGATTGTGGACAAACTCAGTCAAACGAAGAAAATAAAGTTGCTTGCTGACATGTTGATCATCTTGAATGTACCTATCTTTGTAAAATAGACATAGACATCACAGATCTTAAACTGTAAGTAGAAAGTTTACTTCTTCATCAGGAGACCAACTAAAAACAAATTACACATTCAAGTAAACATTTTACAGACTTTGCTAATTTAACAATAAAATAATAGTTATGCTTAGAACTGTGTCTTCCTTGTTTCTTTACACCCCACTGTATTTGTATCAACATATTGCTGTTCAGTTATGATCTAAGTTCTACATATAATACATAGAGTATGAACGTGTTGTGTTTACATTCCTGATGCACAGTTTTTTCTGTTTTCTTTTTTTCTTGATGCTTGCACATTTTTTCAGTACTCGTAAACAATAAATGACATCGTAATTCTAGGCTATGATCTTCAACGTCCATCTAAAAAACAATCTGCAGCACAAAGATCTGTGAATATTTTTAAATCAGTGTTTGCATGAACCACTGTGAAATATATTGGACAGGAGTGTTTTTAAGAAGACAGAAATCCTGTAGTCATTAATGTAAGATAATGACTACACATAACCTATCTTCAGAAGCCTACTTAATAAATGTGTAGGATCCCCTTAAAAGCTCTACCATACTGCTTTAAATTTGATCAAATCATATTGAGGGTTCCGGATTGTTTTCTGTGTAAAACAAGGTATCATCCCCTTATAAAAATGTGTCAAATCATTTATCAGGATTTCTCACACACCAGAGTTAACGCCATGCTCGGGGTCTGGACAAGAAAAAGGAACCTCCACACCTGGAGGCGCCATTTGTGGGAAAATACAGAAATGTGGAGCACAGGAACAAATGTGCAGAGGCAACCTAATTCATCACTTCACTACTCCTGGCAATACTTATTCCCCTTCGGTCGTTTGAAACATTCGCTAATTCCCTCAATGTAGTTTTCTGAATATTATTTTGTTCAGAAAATCTTACGCTAAATAATATCTAGATTGTGTAATCACATGAAATATATAAATATGATTTTAAAGTAGGTTTTCCGTGGCTGTACTCGGATTTGTTTTGAAACAATATTGATATCTAGAAGAGGTTCAGGTTTGATCTTACCACACTGGCGGTAGAGACATTAACAATATTAAACTAACTATGGATTTTGAGCTCTGAGACCCCAAAATGCCACTTTTCTTGCAGCTTTAACAATGAGCTGTGTAATTTTCTTCCCCTCCTCTTTTAGAGGACTGAATGTGGAATAAATTAAAGTGATACATTTCCTGTTTGAATGATATGTTTTCTTGCCTTCCCTATCTAAAAAACTGGCTAAGCAAATGGATTTCTGTTTTAAGCATGATGGAAGTCTCGTGGATGCTCTGATTAGCTTAAAACATAGAAAAAAAATATATGTAAGAAAACCCAAACAGTTACTTCCTAAGATGTTTCTTTTTCCATTGAATAAATCTAGTTAAATTGAGAAATTGGATAAAGTAAAATCTTGGCGTGAGATTGTACAACTGTTGGCAAAAGAAGAATCTTTTACACATCAAGGTTGGCAGCTATGGTGTTCTTTTCAAATATGCTTTTTCCTATAATTTATTGCTGGCTCATTATTTCAGAAACAAGATAAAATAACATGATTACCTGATGTGCAAACAATGTTTGTAACTATAAGCTGAACTTTATTTTTAGTTATTTTTATTTTGTTGGTCCAATTATGTGCAAACTAGACTAAAAACCTTTTTGACATTGATATAAACTGCTTGAAATCAGTGTTAAATAAAATGAGAACGGTTCATTTTAGATAATTATTTGACAGATATCGTCCAAGGAAATATAAAACCAACTGAGGAGAAAGAGTATGACTGACAAAATGAAGTTACTGAACAAAAAAATTAAAATCAATAGTCAGCAGAATGGAAGTGAACTCAGTGGGTAAATGGAGGAAGTATCTGAGGCGCATAGGTCAGACAACCTAAACATTTCTATTTCAAACTTGAGTTAATTTAGAGACGCGCAAAAAGAATGACAGTGGAGCATAGTTCTCACAAAAATCAACAAGTTAAAATATTTGAAATAATAAATAATATCAAACAATCCCAACATCTCAATCAAACATGATAAAATGCTCACAGATGTGACCACTTTAAGCTGATCTGTACTTTATCTTACATTCTCAAAGCAGACCCAGACTGAATAAAACCTTAAACGATTCGTTCAGGCTAATATATTTCACAGAACATTCTCCTTCCTCCTCCGAAAAGATGGGACACATCAAAACGAGGATCTTCCTGTTGTCTCTGTGCTAAAACAGAGCTGCTTAATTATTTATAGCTCCTGTCAGGCCACTGCTTCTGCAGCATATTACAATCAAAGCAAGCTTTTTTCCTGTTTTTGTACATTGACGCACACGCATAATGTGCACGCTGTCATACTGCATGCAAATGCTCACGCAGACATACGTCACACGTGGAAAGGGCAAGAAGCAAAATAACCGGAAACATAGAGTCAAAAACATCTTAATTTTAAACATAAATACAGTCCTTATGTTACAAAACTTGCTTTTGATATTCAGGGTTAGGGTTAAATTAAATAAATCATGGAAAATTGCGGGACAATTTCATCAAATATGTTATATAACATGACATTGTATGCTAAAAAATACTACAACCTTGTTGAAGTTTTTAACACCTCTGTCTTGTTTACTAAAATCATCTAAGTGCAGAACCTTACGGCTTACTTTTTAAATTGCATTCTCTTACCAGTTTCCTTTCACACTTTATTCTTCTCCGAATACTAGAAATAAGCTATATTTACAAAATGAGATGTTCTGCACTATTCAAATCTCAAGTCTTTTCTGCGGCAAGTCGAAGTGAAGCCTCTTATGACTGAAAAAAAAAAAGCATTTTCTTAGCAGAGTCTTGCCATCTAATATAGATGGCAAGACTATACTACATGGCATTGAGAAATTAGGATAATGTAAAATCTTGGCATTTTACATTATCAACATGCAAACTGTTATGAGCTGCTTTAGATTATTTTAAAAAAATGTTCAAGTCTATATTTACCTGTTAAAAAAATGTGCTTATTCATCCCGAGAAAAATAACTGTCTTTATTTTGTTTTTATAATGATTTTGAAAGAACCTGTTAATCCCTGTGTTCATATATTAGCTACTCGTTTACTATTGTACTGATCTAAACAGGGCTTGGAGAATTAGTTTCTTCTTACATTGAGATGAAAACCATTATTATGAGCTGTGATCATCATCTGTATTTGAAGCCTTTGTTGTCAAGTCTTCACAGCTAATACTGTCATGGTTACTCATAAATAAACAACAACATATAAATAAATAAAAACATAAAGAGCAATGTAGAGAGTAACTGAAAGAAAATATCGAATGTCTGAAGGCAGTTATTCAAGTGTAACTATTTTAACAAACCAGAAGGGCCTTTGTAATGGTCAACATTATAAGGAGAAAGCAATAAAGAACAGATTATGAGCCATATTTTGTCAACACTCCATGAATGTCACTGGCTAATAATTCAAGGGCATAATTTCAAAGGACGTTTTCAGGATAAGACACATCATTTGTCAGAGCTGGGAGAGAATATATACAGACTTATTTCACACAAGATGAAGATTGCAAGTCAAGTCTTGAGTCATTAGAGTGCAAGTCTAAGTCTTGAGTGTTACATTATGTTATAATGTTATTTCCTCATCTAAAACACACCTGAAGTGTTGCTCTCATTCTTTGAGGATTCATTGAAACTCCCATGGCACCCATTCAGAGGGCACCTAAAAGCACGCTCTCACAAAGCGCCATCTATATCCACAAAGCTCCTCCTCCAGAGCTGCAGCCACAGACCAGCGGCTGCAGCAATTAGCTAGTGAGTCTGCTGAGCTTATCATACAAACTACTTCTCAGTCCAATGCTCATAAGAAAGTTTGTAAAAGGCTTAATGGAGCAGCATTGTTCTGATGACATGCTGAAGGCCGGGTGTCACAAAGAGCAGGAGTTTCTTAAAGAGACAGAGGCCCAATCTCAGTGCGTCAAATTGCAAAGCTGAATTTATTTTAAGTCATTTTCAATACACAGCATTTTTATAATAACTGAAGGTAACACGGTTTCTTGACTGTGCTATAAAATGCCACTGTGTGCCTGTAATATAATACATAATTCCACCACATTAATTGCAACTTAAGTGTAAGACTAAAAGCCTAGTCATCATCTCTTCCTCTTTCACATGCAAGCAGGATTGTGGATGAGAAATGTTTCAACTTTTTTAAAAGCTTTGTAACGTGGTTATTTTTTAAAAGGTTTGCGATGTATCTCTGTGGACTGAATAACCATTTATATGATCAAAATTATGAACTATAAGGCCACTTGTGAATTACCATGATTGCTCTATGTGCCAGAAATTACTGGCTGGCTGGATGGATTTCTATTCTATTATAGTTAGGAGTATTTTTCCTTGTAGCACATAAAAAGAAAGTGACGGTAAGAAGCAGCAAAGTGAAGCATTAACCCCACTCTGGAGTCCCTCATTCACTTGAACTTCTTCAGGTTTTTAGCTATCTATCCACTCCTTTCACCTCTGTATCTCTTCTCCGATCCTCCACCTTCCAATCCCCCACCGCCCTCTCTTTCTGTTTTTGTAATCTTTCAATATTTATAAGCACTGCAGAAATACTGCTGGCAAAGCATGCTGGGTAAAGCTGCTTCTTCAAGCCTGCTCCTGACGTCATTACTCAGTGTTGACATTCTGGGCTCCCTGCCCTGCTTCAATGTCTTTACCAAAGTGAAGTTCCCTGCCAGAACAACTGATATATTTTAGCAGCACACAGGAAGCAGTGTCATCAACCAGCTCTAGAAATAACCACAACACAGACTTGTTCTACTGATTTTGATTTGTTAGTAGCTGGTCATTATCTCTTATTAACCATCTTCCAATATTCCTCAAACCATTTGTGGCCGAAGGTCAGTTATCATGAGCTCTGTAAACACTGGACACACTCAGCTGGAGTCACTGCACTTGATACTCGTGACTACAGTTACATAAAATCAGTAAAACTTCTCATATATCTTGCCACACTGACGACAGTCTGCCGTCTACGTCTCATTGTGAGCAGGAGCTCGATATTTTAGGAAACACATCTCTTACACAATAAGCCTCCTGAAACATAAAACTGCAGCTGAATGCACTATTTTTGTATTTGGCTTCCAAAGAGCTAGACTGTCTCGCAAAATTTAATTAGCAGTGTTTCTGAAAGATTTTCAAAGTTTACATTTGAATTAATGCTGCTTTTTTTCCCCCTGTTTCTGTCCATGTTAGGTAATATCCATAAGAATATACTTTTTTTTTTTTTTTTTGCTTATTTGCTAAGCTGCTAGTTGATCATTCACATAAAAAGACTCTTAAACTCAGGGTGATGCGTCCCTAGGGTTTCCTTGTTAAGCTTTTTTTTTTCATTGCTTTGCAAAACATGCCTTTCAAATACAGTTCATCAGATGGAGGTTGCTTTTTTTAAGTTTTCTTCTTACTTTGTTCTCTACTTTTTATTTTTTAAAAGACAAAACCTGCTGCCGTAAGGGACTTTTCAACCATTTGGGTTTCAATGCAAGAGTGACGCTATAGTTACTTAGCACCACTTCTTTCTGTTTCCAGTACTCTGGCATTGACGAACTACTGCTGATTGAACCAAAAATAAGCTTTCATGATAAAATGAAGACAGGCTCAGTGAGACCAACCAAAAATGAAACGCTTTGTTTGCGATCTGCTGTGTCTACAACAAACAGTAAAGTCATGCAGCTTCAGCGTCGTTCAAAATAACAGAATCTCACTGTCTTTCCAACTTTAGTCGATTCCAACTTGTTGTTTGGAACTATAGCTAACAATAATCAGAAATATTTCTTTCCAAAAGGCTGCCAACATTTCCCAATGCATCAATTTCCATGACAGACAGACTGGTGGGAAACTCAAAAGAATAAATATCTTTTCTGCGAGATGTTTAACCTTACTGAGATTTAGTAAGGTCAATTCACTCCTTTGCCAATTTGATGGAAGGTTCCCAGCATGAATACGAATAGGCATCTGTAGCAGATGGCACATCTATTTATACCAAAAAAGTCAAGCAATAAGAGACCAAAAATCAACAGTATGAAGTGATGGAGCACTGACCAGCACCCACTTGAGTTTAATGCTGTTCTACTGCATTTTAAAAGAGCAGCTGGTGTACCTTGGTAGAAAAGTTTGCAGTGTATAATCATTTTAAGTAGCTTCTTATACCTCTTGTGCTCCCTCTGATTTCAGTTTTAAGCATCTCGCTCATACTGAAAATACATAACTGAGGTTTCTTTTCTCTGTTACAAACTCCACCCTGAAGAGTGCTGTCAGTCTAATTCCTAATTTATGATTGGAAAAAGATTGAATTTTTAAGTTTCTGAAAACCTTGTCAGAAGGTTGGTTAAAAAATCCTCCAGCTTTGGTCCTCAGCTGGCGTTACTTTGATGAGTTTTTCCAGGGGTGTTGAGATAAATCATGTGATTTGTTCAGTAAAGTGTATCTCTGTGGAGAAATCCTCTATAGAAATTTACAACAGATGGAAGATGAAACATTTACTGCAGAAAAACCAAACTGTTTCATTCATAGAACAAGCAAACAAGCGGCTCTTAAATCAACTCTGTCGCATAAGAAATGCTATGGAGAAAAACCCGATGGATGAATTTTCTGAATTTTTCAAGTGATTTTTACATTGTACTCATCAGTTGGAGACAGTTTTATTGTAGCTCTGACACCTGACAAATATGCAGAAACAGCAAAAACACAGACAGATAGAGCAACTAAGAGCTCCTGTGTCTGAAAGTCTTGTGTGTGTGATGAATGCACGGCACTCAGCTGCACGTTCCAGTATACTTCCCGTCAGATTCACATCTGCTATGACAGGAAAAAGCAGTCAGCAAATAGAGGAATC
>CAEFZY010034076.1:0-51524 GCA_903066815.1 Brachyrhaphis roseni
CACTGTTACCAACTAGTGTGACTTTTTTTTTTTTAATAAAACCACTGTTACACTTTGGATTAGTTTGACAATTTAAAATTAATCTTACTGAAAATTTCAAAATAAAAGCCTTGACAATTTTTAAAACATGTCATTGCTTTTCTGGCCATTAATAGTATTAATAATAATATTAGCTTGCATTATCTGTTTCTCTCAGGTTCGAAGTCTGCCTTGCGCAGCAAGGCAGATTATTAACATTAGCACAAACATTAGCATTTCACTGTTACCAACTAGTGCACCGCCGGAAAAAGGTGCAATAAGATTAGGCTGCATTGTCTTTTTCTCTCAGGTTAGACGTCTGCCTTGCGTAGCAAGGCAGAGCATTAGCATTAGCATTTTACCTTATATATGGTATTAGGTATTTCTTACTTGTTAGCCATGTTTAGTATACTGAATGGAGCAAGTTAATTACAGACAACATTCTAATGATTGCCCTCATGCTACTGACAGCATTTATGCTTCCATTAGCATTTTGGCTAATTTTAGCTTATGCACTAATTTTAACATACTGAATGGTGCAAGTCCATGTTAGTCATCATGCTTGTGACTCTCTATAGGCTATTGACTACCATGTAGCTAAGCTTAGCATTGATGCTAATTTTTAGCGTCAGAACGCTGGGTCCAAACCGACGGGCACACTTTGGCAGGCCCCGGTTAAATTTCTTCAGGAATTTTCTAGTTGTGAAATAATATTTATTCTTGTCTTAAAAAATAAAAAAATTAAAACCGACAGTAGCAACATAAATCTTATTTTTGCTAGTTTGTTAGTTCCACGAGGGCATAATTAATTATCAATAAATTCCTAAAACTGATTAGAGGCAGTTATTAAGTCCAGGCTAGTTAAATAAATTACACTTTTTCAGCAAGTGGTGTTGTGAAGAACCCTGTGGTAAATTTGATTTTTTCCCCCCAAGAATCTGTTCATGATCCTATAAATGTTGTGTAATGCAGTCACAGCCATACAGTTACCTAAAAAAAATAAGCTTTTTTTATCATGACATTAATCACAATAGTACCACAAAATACCACAGTAAAATTTTAAGACTATATTTCCCTCCCCTTGTTTGAATAGACTGGTTACAGAAAGAATGAAATGAAAATCTTAGCAAGCACGACGTCAGCAGTCATCCCGAAATGAAAAGTCGCACATTGACGGAGGTGGAAATGTTCTTTTATAAATCTCCCTCACAATGTTGCATGTCTAGTACAAATGTGAGAGTTGGGGGACTTTTGAAATAGAAAACATCTCTCCTTTTCCAGAGCAAAGATGATTCAAGAAAACATTTTTTTTTGTTGTCGCTGCATCATATTGAAACTGCTACTGACGTTTAGAGCTGCAGCACTCCACCCAATGTAGTTTTTGGCAGACTTGAAACTAGAAAGAACCTGAAACGAGAAGCAAAACCCTGGACTACTCAAATTTCTGAAGGGGAAGTGCAGATAAAGTTCTTCCGAGCCCTAATATCCTCCTGATATTAAAACACAACGCTTTTATTACACAGATTATCCGCTGTCTGGCCTTCTTCTACAAACATTTTGGATACCTTACCTCTGCAGATGAACCTTTATTAGTATATCATCAGAAAATGACTAATCTGGAACAGATGGGTTTTTTTTCTTTCAGGACCTTCAGACATGAGAATGTATTCAATCTCATAATGCATGTGGGCTTTAAGGAATGTATTATATGCTGTAGTAATCACATGCTGTTTGGAATCCATCTGCAGCGTTGCTGCCTCAGGAGAAAGAGTGACAGCCTAAGAATGTATCTTAGGCTGTAAGATACAATGCAATGGTGCATCAGACATTTATAATACATTTTGCATGAAACTCTTACTCACTGCATACACAGCAGCATCATACACATCCAGAAACAGGGCGTTTCTGTGTTTGCAAAAGGAACTTCCCTTCCCTGCAAAGGCACGGTTAAAGAGTCATCTTTGTGTGTGTGTGGGGGTGTGTGTGTAAGTGTATGTGAGAGAGACAGAGAGAAGGTTTAAGTGGGAAGAAAATGACAACCGCCAGTAAAGCTTTGAACTCACAGCTCTGATCTTAAGAAATGCCTTTATAGTTAGCGCGGCAGAAGCAAACTAAAATAATTCCAGGTTGTGTAATTGGCATGCATCGTTAAATGACCTCAACTGTGTGAACGAGAGCCATCAAAAAGACACCAGCGGCATTCATCATTTTTGGGGCGAGATTACACCGCTCTGTGAAAGGTGGCTTGAACGGTTTCACTTCGGCCTCAAACTACGTTGACGCAGCCTCAAAACCTCTCCAACAGCTGGTTTCAATACCATTTCCAGAGTGAATCACTCACACTTCCTCTTCCTCACATCCACGTATCATCTGCCTCATTTTACTCATGCTCTGTTATGCTTGCAGAACTATTCTTTTTTTTTTCCCTTTTTCCTTTTCTTTCCAGCAGACGGCCTGTTTTGCAACCCAACTTTGCCAGTAACAGCTGTAATTTGTGTTCCTACACACCGAAAAGCCCAAATATTCATGCAGCGCAGAGATAAAATGTGTGCAATTTTGCTGTTTCAAGATACCTACAGGTTTAAAATGACATCTGGGTTTCAAAACCGAGCAGCGGTGTTGGTGGCTGGAAGTTGGGACGCAAAGGAAGACGTCTTCTGGGCAGTGTTTGTTGGAGATGAAGAAAGGGAGAGACAATGGGGAAAAAATGGGGAGGAAAGTGATAGGAGGGAGAGAGGGAGGAAGGAAGGCAAAGGTGAAAGGCAGAGACAGCAAGCACTAAAGGAAGGAAGAGGTAGAGAGAGGCCGATGAAAACGAGCAGGGAAGAGAGCTGGCTCCCCTCCTCCTGCTCTCCCTCATGGGGTTTGGAGGTATGGTTGGCAGTGATTGCTCCTGGGTAAATTTGCAGCAAGAATTCATAGAAGTCCTATAGAGGTAAATGACCTCCTTGCTATACTTTCAAATGCCAAAACAATTATTAAATGTGCTGACTTTTTCCCATTTTGCCATGTTACAACCGCAACCTTAAAAGTGTTTCAGTAGAGTTCTATGGGATAGGCCAACTCAAAGTAGCATGTAATTGTGAAATGGAGGAAGAAGTTGCTTCGAAAAGTATGTCTGCAAATGATTATCTAAAAGATTTCTGAAAAGCGCTTTTACATCAAGTTGCCATATTCTACTTATCAGTCTAACTATTATGATTCAGAATCAAATAAAATATACTTACAATTAGTTATTTTAATCAAGAGACAGGTGATTACAAAGGAACTGGAAGAATTACTTTATTTATGTTATAGAGTTATTATACTCATAGAGGAATCCAATTGTCCCATTACTGGGTTGAATTTAAAGCAACCTAAGTAACAAAGAAATTCATAATAATGTTTGGAATTTCCCCATAAAGTGGGGAAAGATTCAAAAAGTCCTTCAACACATGTAGGGTTCAGAAACACAATGTTTTGTGGTATATTTTTAAGTAACCTGAGACCCCAAAATGTACCAAATTCAGAGAATCACCCAGTTGGTATTAGATGTTTTTCTGCTCACCTTTTTATTTTCACGTGAGAGTTTTGCACTTTTCTGCAACTTCTTTTGCGATTTACACATGGCATGCTGTGCAAATAGAAGGTCTCAGACATAATCTTGAAAAGTATGGGAAGGTATGGAATTTGATTGGACTATTTTCTGGGTCTGGATAAGAAACTTGTTTCTATTTCCACGCTGTATTCACCCATAATCAAGCATATAAAATTCCCAAAATTTGTAAGTTGAGTTGGTCCAAACGCCGCTTTCCTAACTTCCTCCTCAGATATGATTGCCATAATGTCAGCTGTTTCTTCATCTACCACGTCGAGTCTATATACCAATCTGCCCTTGACATGTGCTCATGAATGTTGAATGAAACTACCTTTAGCAACACGTTGGAAAGCTAATCTACAGTGGACCTCACACCTTGACAACCTGTTGAGAAAGCTGTGCAGAACAGCCCTGGTGAATAGTCAGTTGTTTGACAAAGTGGGGATAGAAGAGAAAATAAAAATTTTACTTGAACTCCAAGACAAAGTCCGAGGACCCGCTAATGCTCTGTTTCGCAATGAAAAATATCCTCACTCTAAAGGACTAAAAGTCACATTTATCACAGAGACGGATGAGCAAGTACACACGGAGCTTTGCAAGCAAGCAAGGACTCTTTAGAAAGCTTCATTCCTACAATCAGTTAGCTGAGAGGAGTCGATAAGTCAGTCACTGCGTCAGGGCACGGAGTACGCGTTATGTAGCTAAATAACAAACAGACATGAAGCAGGTCAGATCAGAGGAAGGCTGAGACGGAGATTTGCATCTAGTTAGCAGTGAGACAGAATATTAAAACTTCCAGACAGAAACAGCAGGAGTTTCTCTCATTTGGGGTCTGTTCACTGGAGACATCTTGTATCTAATTAGCATTATGTGGGAATATATTGTAGTAACCTTTTCACCAACGCTTTCTTCACTGTGTTACCTCATTCTGCCATCTTGTATGCGCATGTGAATAACGACGGGAAGCAAGAGGAAACATAATTGTGTCTTAATTCAACAGTGTGCAGGCTACTGCAGCATGTGTGCACGACTCTGGATGTGTGATTTGCAGGATTTCAGTGTCAGAGAGCGAGAAACTGCATCCAATTAATTCCGATAGAGAGCCATTTTACCGAGTGTGCGTCTGAGTCGCGTTGTTAATCAGTGGCTTGGCTGAGAGGAGGACACTTAAAGTCTGTGTCAGCTGCGGTGGCAGCGAGCAGACATGGCTGAGTCTGGCTGGACAGGAAGGGCATGTCTTTATTTATCACAGTCAGGCCAGTGGCTGCCTCCACGGCGTAATCCTTCTCCGTTATGGGGACAGTGTCCTCCGCCTGGGGACTGAATGGAGGACACAACACACCCAGGGGTCAGTGGGCCTGGTGTAAGTGATTTCTCATTCAATACCAAAGAGGGATGATTGTGAGAGGGTTTCTTTTTTGGGGGGGTTTGGGAGAGGACTGTTTTGAATTTGCTGCTTCAGCAAGTTTTATTTTGAGCAGTATTATTGTGAAGCTTGTCAGAGCATCCCTTTTCTTTTGGATTTTCATGATATGTTCAGGTTGTGCTTGTTTTTTTTTTTTGTTTGTTTTTTTTTTGCAAGTTTATAGGATGAAATAAGCAACAGCCAATAAAATGGGGCAGCGGCCTAAATAAAACCAGGACATGGCTTCTTAAAAATTTGTTGTTTTTTTTCAAGTAGCATCTTACATCTTGTGTTCTTCCTCTGACTTCCACACTGAAGAGTGTTGTTTTATTTCCACTATCACAACAGTCCTTGTTTTTCTTTCTTTATGAATGACTTCAAATACATGTACATATTTTTTTTATTCTTATTTTATTCCCTCTAATGTTAATATTTTTACACTTTATGTCTGTATTCCTTGAACAATTGAAAACTCAAGTCAAATTCTTTGTTTGCGCTCAAATTCTTGGAAAATAAAGTTGATTCTGGTTTTTTAATGTTACTTGATAGTGTTTAGGTGTGGTGCATTCACTGGTCAGATGTTTGAATTTCTGACCAGCCAGTTGTCAGATTCTGGTCACAGATTTTTCCATTCATGTTTGCACAAAATGAGTCCAAAAGTGAGCATATTGTTAGATGACTTTGTCTTAAGATTACCTAAATGACCAGTCTGGTGATTTCATGTGTAGAGGTTGTCTTAGGCCTTTCTGGGTGAACGAAACAGTCCCAATGCTACTGCTAGTTTCTCCAATGTGCCTTCTTCAACTCTTGGTACAAGACAAAATCCTAAATAGGAGAGTTTTAATTCTTTAGTTAACAAAATACATTTCTGCACAGTAACACTACTCTAATGCTGACAAGAAACATTGGCACTCCAAAGGAATTTATCTAATCCAGGTGTAGTTTGGTAAATGTGCAGACCAATACTGGGTTTAGATTATACTATCTGCCAAGAAATGGAATATGTAGGACCAATGCTACTGGTGTTGCAGAGCCACTTTTCCCCATTTTATTCCTGGCATCATGATGCAAGGTACTTTAGAGTATGACCTCTTGAAGGGATTCACCCAGGCAGTGCAGTTCAGTGTTGGTGACATCCTGCTTCCTTATGTCTCATCTGATCTGAAGCAGCTCCCCTGTGTGAGCCTTCAACATCCACACATGACTATCTATGTCTGCAGCAAGCCTGAGACATTCTGAAGTCTTCCACTGACCAGCTGGGTCCCCCAAAACGCTAGTTTCGCTCCCTTGTCGAAATCTGTGTCAATCTGTCAGATATCCAGTTACAGCATTCTCTGGCTGACTTGCTGTGGGAGAAACAACACCTGAATCAGTTCCCAGTGAATCCCTGCTTGTATCCAGGCCAAAGGACAGGTCCCTCCTTGCTGACATGAGATCAGTGCTTCTGCTTCCCACTCTGCTATCCAGTTGATGTGACGTTTTAGTCACCGCCATGCAGTCACAGGAGCATTCAATGCTTTCTCCATTTAATTCAGTTTTATTTCATATCCACTACTCTTTCTCAGTGATTAATAATACTAATAATAACATTTTATTTCTAATGCACTTTACATGTAAATCTCAAACTGCTACATAATGACAATTAAAGCTGAGCCTTTTGAGTCAGTGAGTGTATAAATTTGAGGCTATATTTTAGCTACAAAAATAATTCTTTTAATTCCCTAAGCGTCCGTGTTGGCAGTGTAACAACATTTTGGATTATCTTGAAGCACAATACATGGTATACACCGAGTCACTGGGAATATAATTTTTACAATGCGAGTTCTGAAGAAGTATGTGTTTTGCCCTCCTTTTTGGAAATTTTAACTCTAGGGGTTTACGCTAGTTATTACTGTGTTATTATTATGTTGAACAAAAATGTGGTTATTGAGATACATTTCTACATCTGTAACTACTTTTAGACAATGCTTTTCTTTCTTTTTTTTTTCCTTATTTTACTTTTCCATATCTCAGTGCATAGATCCTTAACTGAAACAGACTAGCTGTGACTGTTGAGAAA
Source organism: Brachyrhaphis roseni (assembly GCA_903066815.1). Taxonomy (NCBI): domain Eukaryota; kingdom Metazoa; phylum Chordata; class Actinopteri; order Cyprinodontiformes; family Poeciliidae; genus Brachyrhaphis; species Brachyrhaphis roseni. The sequence goes on from CAEFZY010034076.1 coordinate 7,060, forward strand.
ATCACACCTGAACTGTTCAGATTACAATCTGTGGACGTCTCTGTTGAGGATATGTTGAACACAGCGATTTCAAAATGCTGTCGCAAATGCTACGTTCATTTGTAGATCTAATCTACAAATGAATGTTTGCACTGCTAAGTTTCAAACTCTTTAGTTGTCTGTTGCATTTATTTAATGCAAATATTTAAATATGTTTTATTATAAAAATAAATGACAAAATGTAATATTTTGTCATGGAGAGAGTCTCTGCAAACACTTTGAGGAAGGGATCGGTTTCTTAGAATTACAGAAGATGTGCAGTGCCTATTGAACATATATATTCCTCTTAAACTTTCTCATATTTTGTATTGTTAAAAATGCAGATTTCGTTGTATTTTGTTTGGATTCTGAACATAATTTGGTATGTAACTGTGAAGTGGAAGGGCTGGTTTTAGGAGTAGGAATTTGATAGTAAACTGACTTCATACAAAGATGCCGTACCATTTTATATTGGCATTTGTAAGAAAGCAAATTCTTGAAACCACTTATTGTTTTTACTTTTACCTCACAGTAATGTGCAACTTTGTGTTTGGCCTTCACATAAGATCATTTTCATCTGTCCTGACCAATTGGCTAGTTGTCATCCTTCCGTGTATATTTCATAGACTTTCCATACATCACAGCCTTGAGGCTTGACACGGTTTTCAATTTCTCCCTTTTCACCTGACTGCCCTTTAAAGCTCCGGTCCTCTTTGCTGACTTTTTTTTCACTCTCCTCTTATGTCACGTCTTATTCTTTCTGACTGGCTCTCCCAAGAGAAAATGAAATTAGGCAGACAGTGCGGTGAATGGAGCATTACATCACAGGCTGAGTGTTTTCTAAAAGACGGTGTAATGTGTGGCTGTGTGTGAGAGAATGTGAACATGTTTGACTGTTAGATCTGGAATTGGCTCGGATAGGTTTTTCTTTTATGTTGCGGCAACGAGAGTTTCTAAAGTCTCTGGACTTTTACTGTCGAGAGTTTTTGTAGGATGCTCATGTGGTTAAACTGGTTGTGACGCTAACTGCTTCTTTATGTTTGCCACCAGGGTCGCCATGTCAAGACTGGTCAGCTGGCAGCTATCAAAGTCATGGAGGTCACAGAGGTAAATGTTTTACTGCTTTTACTCCTGCTGCAAATTCTCTTTGTATTCTTGTAGTATCAGGGCCCTAAATCGTTTAGACCTTATTAGACTTAGAAAATCAATATGACGGAATCCAGGGTACTTTACCTTTGGTATATAATGCTCCATCATCATCAACGGTGGCGACATCTTCCTACCAAAACTTGACCCAGGGGGACAGTACGTTCGTTCTTTGACACCCTTTATCCTATTATACTTAAAACATAAAAAACAAGAAAATCAAAAGAAAAGTGAAGAAAATAAATATCAAATCTCATTTTTCCTGTACAGAACTCCTCAATATGTTTCTTTTTTTTTCACTTTACAGGTAATTTGCTCAAGCTTGAAACTTTTTAACTGAACTCCTTAAACATCCAAAAGTCATGAGAGGACACAACCAGCAGCCCAGTAAAACAGCCTGTAGAAAACTTCCCTGATTGTTCTGTCTTGACTCCAAACAGACAGCTTCTCCTCTGTGTTTCCACTCTGAGTTCTCTCACTGCACACTTAGGTCATTGAAGCGATTTGAACCCTTACAATCCACTCGGGAGCCTCTTATAATTCTCCTGTCAGAGTACGCACATACAACACGGATCAAACTGGAATGTTCTTTAATATAGCACTTTCCCCGACTAAATCGAATTACGAGAACAACTCTCCTCCTCCTCACCGTACGGTTCTCATGTTTCTCTTTTTTTTTCCCCTCCACACACAGAAGTAGTTTTTTATTAGATCTCTGTGATATTAAAGCTCTGTTCACTTTAGAGTTTAAAAGCCACAGTGTTACGTTGTTGTTTTGCTATTCTGAAATATTAATAAGTTGCTGTGGAGTAAATCAATTTGAGGTTAGAAAAAATTCAAATAAAAGCTACATCCGGGGTTTGCGTGAGTTTACAGATTGGAACAGGATTATACATTACACCTTTATGATAAGGTTGGAATTAAACATGTTGACACATCTCTGTATTTATGTGGAATAAAGTAACTTTGTACATTTTTTAATAAGTCTTATTTAATTTTGCAACCATGTCTAAGTTTGCTCAAATTTGACTTTCTAAATCCATTTTGCAACAGTTTGGCGACAGTATCACAGATTTTATCTTTTTTTTTGTGGGACATATTTTTGTTGTTGTTATAATAATACATTAAAAATTGACTTATCAAATGCCCTAATTCAAATCGTTTAGCTTAAACAGGTTCGCTGTGTTCTGCAAAGTCTGCTAAACCGTTTTGACACATATTTGACCTGTAATTAAATGTTTTTACGGCTCATCAGGATAATAAGTTCATAAAAGGATATCAGTTAGATCTTTAATAACTTAATGTGGCCAGATACCAGTGGACTTGATAATTTGACCATCTGGAAAGTTTAGACGTTACTATGAAAACACATGTTGTTTAATCATCTGTTCTTGTTTTTTTATTTTCTGCAGTGAAATCCGTTGTTATCAGTATCATAACCAGACGTTCTGCATTTACCTATGTTAAGTTTTAAGTTTTCATTTTGTTTGTGTAAAAATTTCAAACACTGACCATACATTTAATAAAAGTACTATTCAATGTTTGTCCGTTTCAGCAGAGCATAAGTTTCCCTAATGTTTCCTTTGGCTTTAAATTTTGTGGCATTGTTTATTACTTGAGGAGCGTGTCATTGTTGTGACATTTAAAGGCAATTTTTTTCAGTTGTGACAAGTTGTTGGACACTGAGAGACACTAAGGAAGAGTTACAGTAAATATATATTTCCTTTTGCAGAGAGAACCGTTATCTGGTGCATATCAGTCACAATGTGTTGAAGACATAGCCTTAAACCTCAGGCTGAATTTCAGCCGAGCAACTTCTTCTGGAAGTAATTAGAATAGAATTGTGAACATGAAGACAAACTTAGGACCACTTGCTGGTGCAACATGAACTCGCACAGAACAGTTCACATGCACATTTTCATCATCAACCAGTTGGACTTTTCCTGTGGACTTTTTTTTTATTTTTTTTTTTTTTTTTTATGATTTTTCTGCTGGTCTGCTACAGACAATCTGTGGAAATGCCTGTCTATTATCTGCCATCGCACACTGACTCACACTTGCGCACGCAGACGGCAGTCACAGTCAGGCGGGGGGCTTTCTTTTTTTTCGTTGTTTCAGATAGCGGCGAAAGTTCCCACTCTGCCTTGTCATTTTCTAGCGTCTGTGTGGAGATTTAAAAGCAGGCAGGAACTTGGGAAAAAAGTCCAACTCCTCCAGCTCCCCTAACGTTCATATGTCTCTTCTCATTTCCCATGATCTCCTTCATTGCAGTGGGCAACTTAGGGGTTCACTGACTTGGAGAAGTTATAAGACGTTTCTATTATCATCCCTTATGTTGTAAACCAGTAAAGTGAGTTTAAAACGAAAACATTGCTTATTATTGTGTTATTTGTTCATATTACGGGTTATTTCTGTCTGTTGTCATTGTTGGCCACACTGACAAAACTTGTGCTGTCTTTAATATTTTGTCTTTTGTTGGGTGTTTTGTCTGTAGGAAGAAGAGGAGGAAATAAAGCTGGAGATTAATATGCTGAAGAGTTATTCCCATCACAGAAACATCGCTACTTATTATGGTGCCTTCATTAAAAAAGGACCTGCTGGACAGGACCACCAACTTTGGGTTTGTAAACTGAAATAGTTGAAAAATATTTCATGTTCCGAGCATTCTGTTCGTTTAAAGAAGGCGATATTTAGAGCTTTTTATGAATGCGGCAGAAACGTATCGCTACTAACCATTAAATTGTTTGCTTCTTCAGTTAGTGATGGAGTACTGTGGCGCTGGCTCTGTGACAGACTTGGTGAAAAAGACTAAAGGAAACTGTTTGAAAGAGGACTGGATTGCCTACATCTGCAGAGAGGTGCTAAGGGTAAGGAACATAAACACAGAGCAAAACACACATTTATGTAATCATAACTGCCTTGTACAGAAAAAGACTGGTGAGTCCTAATGTGTTGTTAGCTGTAAATATCCAGTGCAGCTTACAGTTATGGCCTTTTGGTATCAGGACCTAATGATATGATGGATTCCTTAGTAATGTTTAGGCAATGATGAACAGATGTATAATGAAATACAATGGACACTCCTCCATTCCTGGTTTTTAGTTTACATTTTAAAATATCTTTTGCATTTTATACTAGCAATAATACAGTTAGCGAGGTTAGCATAAATAAAACCGTAGCCTCTGTGTGTATTTCTTCAAGAATGTAGGCCGCTACTTTGACACTACAGTTTTCAAAACTCTCGCACTATTTATATATTTACATAAATCTCATATGTTTTATAACAGAAAGAGGATGAAACTTAAAATGATAAAAACAGCAATGTCACATGAGGATTTTTAGCCTTCCTGCTAGCTATCAGTGTTGGGTCAGGATCAGTTCACTCCTTTTATAAATTCAGCCTAATGTTGTCAAGGTTTGTCCAAGGTTTGGGAGACTTCTTCTTTTTAATCCCCAATGGGGTACAGAACTGCTGTAGCCATAGAAATTTGAAATGGCCAAAGAGTGATATGACTCTTGGCCAATCTAATTCTCTCTTGTAACAGCAAGAATAAACAAGGATTTATTCTTAAAGAATATGGTTTCCTTAAAAATAGCCTCCACCATTCACCTTTCATACTTCATCTGACCTCATTTTAAAACATTTCAGTGATTCTCCGACATTGACTCTTCTTTCCACACCAACAACTTTCACACTGGAGAGGATTCTTGTTGGTGCTTAGATCCAGTCTGTTCACTGATAGGGAAAAAAAGGGGAATATTTTTTTACCGACCAGCTGGTCAGGGCAGGTCAGGTGGAAAATGGTCAGATTCCAGCGAACTTCTAACTTCTTCCCAAAAAGTAAAGGTCCAAGACGGAGTTCCACGCTTACTGCTTCCGTAGGAATTAAATAGCACAAGCGGACTGCAAAGTTTTGGATTTGACCGTTTCGTAGTGTTCAGGTCCATCTTAAGACAATGCCAAAAGGGAAAGACAACTTCAGGAAGCAGTTGCTGCTGCCTATCAGTCTGGGAAAGGCCAAGATGTCATTTCCAAACAATGTCATAGCTTTCAGCAGTTATCTCCGCTGTCAATCTTCGCCAAGGTGGACGTCCAAGAAACGGTTGTAAAGTTTTCTTTGAAAACTAAGCCAAATCTTTCTGAAATACAGTCCCTTGGGTAGTTGAGAGCATCGTTGAGACGTTTGGTTGTAACGGGCAGCCACGTTTTTTGGAGACACCTTAAAGAGGGTGTGTGTGCCGGCACCTCATACCAGCTCTCAAGCACAATGGGGCAGAGGTGACGGGCTTGTTTTTGCTTCTTTGTGTATAGGAATATTCTGGTGTCAGTGTAAGAAATGAAACTACTCATCTAACAGGATGTTTAGGAAAATGATCTTAAGCACATCAGCAAATATCTAACGGAATGGCAAAAAAACTAAATAAGGTATTGAAATGAAGTAGTGAAAGCTGTCTGAGGGGCTTAAGAAAGCTTTGCATAAACTGCAATGAGCCGAATAAATTTGAATAGAAAGCAAAGCCAACTGGAAGTAAAATATGAAAAAGTTGCCAAAAATGAGCTTGATCATACACCTTCCCATTAATCAGGATTAGCTGCACCAAAAAGTGGCAGTACAGGCTCTAATGTTGCATAGCAACTGTGTGGCTAACATGGCTATATACTGTAGCTTGATTCAGTCTGTTTTATTGTTGGTTTGTGGTTTGATATGACAGATGGCTCTGCCACAATTATAAATATGTATACCACTTTGAATGCATTGTTATTAAGCAAAACACCACATCCACTGTTGATTCCACATTTTAATTTGCAATGAATGTTCTTATGTTTTGTCAGTATGTTAAGAAGCTGTATTATAAACTGTGACAAGCACTTTGTAATGCTTTTTCTAAATGCTTTGAGCCATTTAAGACACAAGTGTTCACACATTTACAAAGAAAGTGCAAAATAATCCATATTTCCATGCATGAGTTGCTGAGCAGACTGAGGTACAGTTACACCATTTACCCGTTCTGAAATAAATACCCAACAGGTCATGTGATTTTTGTATCTGCAGCTAGATTTAAGCTTTGCTTTAGCTGTTGTTTATGACTCTTATCAATCATTTCTATTTTGGTGTTTCATTCCAGTTATTGTATACCAGGGAACTGAAGATGCTTTTAATGCAGCTCCTCTTTCCACAGCAGCTCTTTAGTTCATTGGTGCTACTCTAATCCTTAAAGTTCAATGTCCTGCAGAAATATCTAAATAGTTAGTTCTTTTTTTTTTCATTTTCATACTTAATTGGACAGTTTAAAGCATAAAGTTGTTTAGGAGATGATGAGATAAAAAAAAAAAAAAACTGCTTTCTGTGCTCTCTTGCTCTCTCTTTGAGTTTGTGACCGTAGTAGCATACTTAACTGTCCTTGCCTGAGCCAAGTTCAAATAAATTTCTTCGCTGATAATATTGTGCTTCTGTCAAGGACGAGAATAAAACTGTGATATTTATTTCTAGTGTTTAGAATTTTGAAGGGGACAAAGAAATCTGGACAGTGGCCAGTATTTTCTGAGCTGCAGTCAGCCACGCTGTCTCCTGATTGTTTCAACATCACAACATCCCCTCACACATACACACCCGCGCACCACACACACACACACACACACACATAGAGACACTACGGTCTGACATAGCGTCATTGTCTGAAATAGGACTCACTTCCTCTGTTTATTCAACCTCCTTTGAAGAAGCGAGAATGCAAGGACACAGAAGTGTGTGTGCTCTGAAACTGAGCAACTAGTAGACGTTCTCAGCTTGAACACTTTAGGATTTAGAAGAGACCTATTAGGAAAAAAGAAATATTTATTGTGGCCGATTTTCTTTTTCTTCTAAAACTCTAAATAATTTAACCTTTTCTCTTTTGATGGGATGTTAAAAATAGAGCACACTCTGCATTAATGCTGTGTTTTATCATGTATCCTCTAGAAGATGGTTGCTACAAAACCACAGCCCTAATTCCATAATTATTATATGAAGAGAGAAGGTTTGTGGAAAAACTTAGTACACCCATCACACATGACCTGCAAAGTTTATCGCTCTCTTCCTACCAAAAGCTTGATGATAAAACTTTTTAATCTGGGGGTTTGGTCTCAACCAGCTCTGTTTTAAGGGACAATTTAGTTTACAGACTCCATAATTCATTTTATTTGTTGTTCCTGTTTTATTTATTCATTTATTTATTTGTTTATTTAAAATGTTTTCCAGCTCCAGTGTTTAATGTTCATCAGAATTTAAAGTTTATTGATCTTTGAGAAAGTGTTTTTGTACTATTATGGCCTTACCATTATTATTATTTCTTGAAAATTGTCTAAAAATTACAACATTATTGTTTATAACAATAATTTCTGGGACTACTTATTGTCCAAAATGATTTATATATATATATACACGTTATAAAAAGACAGGATTGTTTCTCTTAAATCAAAGTCAGACAGGAAATGGCTCCAAAGACTGTCTATAGGAGAGATCTCCAATGTGTAATCCTGTTGTTTTGACTGACTAAACCCAAAGTCATTATATTCTTACCCCAGGAAATTACACTAATTTGTTAAAAGAGGCATATTATATGTTCCTTACAGCAAGAATGTTTACAGTTGTGCCACAAATCTGACAATCCGAGTCTGTATGAATCCAGGCATGTGACGAAGCCGTTCTTTGACGGCCAGTGTTTGCCACTTTCATACTTGCGAGTCATCTGACTCGTCCGTAGATGGGCGCGCTCATTGTGGACATATTTGTCTTCCAGGGTCTTTCCCATCTTCACTCCCATCATGTGATCCACCGAGACATAAAGGGCCAAAATGTTTTGCTCACGGAGAACGCCGAGGTCAAGCTGGGTAAGACAGAATGCAGCAAGATGCAGAGTACTAACGAGGGAGTGCAAGAGTCTTTTCTTGGTGTTTTCATTCATGATTATTTCTCATATTTTCGTACTCCAGTTGACTTTGGAGTCTCGGCTCAGCTGGACAAGACGATTGGTCGAAGGAACACTTTCATTGGTACTCCCTATTGGATGGCTCCAGAAGTCATCGCTTGTGACGAGAATCCGGACGCCACCTACGACTACAGAGTAACTTTTTTTTCAACGCAAACAGAACACAGCACAGAAATTTAGATATTGATTTTGTAGTGCAAAAACCCAGTGGAGAATCAGCTCCTTACAAACAGCAAACTGTGGAAAAATAAAATAAAATAGAGATTTGGAGCTGACAGCAACAGCTAAGTTGCAGCTGTGACTCGGTGTGTGCTGCTGTTTTTTTTAGATCAGAAAGTTGTGGGTCTGATTCCAGCTTGTCACATGCTGATGTGCCCCTGGGCATGACGCACAACTAACTAAAGTTAGTTTTAATTTAATTAGTTATGTAAAGTTTTGTTTTTCTCTGATCTATTAGATGCAAAAATATACAACAATCTTTTCTCACTGTCTGATATTAAACTGAGCCTAAAGGCACATTCACATGTGACAAGAGAATCAAACCCACAACCTTTTCAAAACAACTACTCTACCCACTTAGGCATTGTCACCTGATGTATGTAAATCTGTGGTTTCAGCTTTATATTTGTATCATTTTGTCTCATTTACATAGAATGTAAATCATATTTCTTGTTTCAGTGAATCCACTGATTCGTTTCTGGAAGTGAGATTTCAATTTCAAAAATCTTTGTATTTGAAACATTGTCTATAATTGATGGGTATTTTGTCTCGGTCTGCACCCAAACTGACCCATAGGCTGCAATGCAAACAGCCACCAAATAGGGTTTCATCTTAGCTTGTGTTTATGCTACAGACTCAGCTTTTTCTCTTCTCTTTTGTTTTTAGAGCGATCTTTGGTCATTAGGCATCACTGCACTGGAGATGGCAGAAGGAGCTCCTCGTAAGTTGCAAACACAAGAGATGTAGTTCTGTGATGTCGAGGTATCTTTTGTTTAAAGTAGATAAAAAGTTATGCCACAAACATTTAGCGGCATTCATTGAAGTTAGCAAAATACAAATAAAAATTTTCTGAAGAATAAAAAGACTTCTTAATCTATTGTAGTGGATTAAAAAAGACAACAAAAATTAGGAAATCAGGTTTTCTTAAAAATTAAAAGCAAATATTTGACAACCTTTTAAGATACAATATTTACAGTTAAATTTTTCTACAAAAATCTCACTCACGTGTTTGCTGCGCTGCTGTATTGCAAAGTTAAATTATTGCAGAAGAGGTGAAAACATTTTTTTTAATTATTCAAGGTTTTAAATTGAAAACCAGAAGCTGTTACTTCCCCCCAAAATATTTCAAACTAAATTTGACCTGCAAGGAAAAAGTTTGGACACACATATATTAGGTTAAAGAAAATGTACAACTGGAAAACATTTAAGGCAGTTGCCAATTTTCAAAGTTCACCTTAATGGTTGACGGCTTAATCCTGAGAAACATTTCCAACCAAACTCAAGAGCTCTGTCTTAGACATGCTCTTTCTTTCTTCACATGCTAAAATTTGAAGCTCATGTCAGTAAGTTTTAGAAATAAACCACCAGTAAACGATTATAAGACCAAACTCACTCTCTCGTCCTCTCTCTCTTTATAAACAGAACAGCACTTTTCAGGTTTCATCTGAACATACTAATTTACAGTATGTCTGGGTAAATGACCTTGAAGTGGAGACATTTGGCTGTAATGCAGATTGCTGTGTTTGTATAAAGCCAAATGTCACTTCTTTTTACAAAAAGAAAACACAAGTGGTCAAGGGCTGATGATAGGAAACCCTAGGGAGTGAAAACACCACACAACAAGACGATGAAAGAATATGTAAAAAACTGTTGGGTAAATCTATCTGTTGGGTTGTTTTCAATATCTCGATCCGATATTGATACGTTTTCCACTTCCAGTGTTACAAGTTTATTAAAATTTAAAGATTATTGATCTTTTAGAATTTGTTCTTGCATTATTATGCCATTATCTCTATATTACTTGACAAAAGTCTAAAAGCAACAATATTATCATTTATCACAATAACATTTGGGACAATTTGTCTTCCATTAAAATTTGTTATTGAGACAGGCCTACACACTGAGCCAATGGTTAATAATAAACGGGTCAGTTATTCTCATATCTATTGTTGTTGACTATTGCTCTCTGTTTGAGTAACATTTTGGTAGTAAAGAATAGTTTCTTTCTAATCTAAACCCGAAGGCCTGAAAATGACTGAAATGTCTAGAAATGTAATCTCTGAGCTGAAATAGGCTTTCCTGTCTTTGTTTTTTGTTTCACGTGACTGTAAAGAGTGTGCAGAAATCACTGCCTCTCTTCCAAGGATTCTTTAAATCCATTTTCAGCAGTCCTGACACACTTTTCTCCTTTGTCTTTGTTCTATGTCCGACTCCGTTGCTTTCCCTCTGCAGCTCTCTGCGACATGCATCCAATGAGAGCTCTGTTTCTGATTCCTCGAAACCCTGCGCCCAGACTCAAATCGAAGAAGTGGTAAGCCTGTGAACACAACTCTCATCTGTACGTGCAACACAAGGAAACAGGCAGCAGGCCTGAGGCTCTCAGGTGGCTTTTGTTGTGGGTTTTGTACATCTGACGATCTGTCGACACACATTCTAGCTGTTTCTTTTCACAAAAAGCTCAGTGCTTGTAGACGTGTGGCGATCACTGCAAGTTATTTGTCCTGTGTGTAAATTAAAGTTACCGTTGTGTTTCTGCTGTAAGTTTGAAACTAAATTGGGTTTTGATTTTTACCCTCTTTACATCAATCACTTGCCTTGCACTTCCTGCCCTTTCATGCATAATAGAAAAGCTCTTCCCATTGAACTCTGGACTGACAGTAGCTGCTGTCTTTCATTCACTATTAAAACGATCAGAAACGCCTTTTCTCCCGGCAGCTTTTAATAGCTACAGTAGGTCTTGTCGTGCAGAGCTTTGCCATGATTTTACCCAGAGGCCTCCCTGAGGCGGATAAACGAAGCAACAACACACATATTTCTTTCCCTTCCCTCTTCAAAAAACAGACAACAGTCCCGTTAGACTCTCACAGTGATTTCTGACGGTAGATTTAGCCTACATCGACTTTACAATTTACACAATATTTTTCTTTGGGAGTGCTGAGAGGAATGATAAGCTGATTGGAGGTAAGTTGCCAGACAACTCTAGGAAGTTTATAGTAGCTACTAGACACAGGTATTGATGTAAACATTATTGATTTGTCTGATTTTTACATTGATTTGTTGTGTTTTTTTTGTTGGAAACTTCTTGGTCTTTAAATTGACGAGTATTTGAGCACAAATTGATTTAAACTTCTTAGTTTAAACTAAGCAGCATGTGCAATTATATGTTATTTATTTAATTGTCATTATCTTATATGTTTTACATTTTTTTTGTCAAAAAGATTTTTTGGTTTTTATTGTTACTGTACCAGCAACAAAAAAGTCAACATAATTAAATCTAGTAGAATAACATACAGAATGTCCATCCGCGCAACTATCAGCAGTCGTTTACATCAAACAAATTTTTAATTAATAATCAATAAAAGAGTTGACACTTTCAACTGTTTTTACTGTCTTATGTTAGTAAAATGTGCTAATATCTTGACTAGCTTTACTTAAACACCAATAATCATTTTAAATTATTCTTAAACATAGATTTAAAAAAAATAAGATGTAACACTTTAAACAGTTTTTTTATTCTAGCAAATAATGCCTGTAGCATGGCTAGCTTTACAAAACAGCAATCTCAGGTTTGTAATTATCTTTAAACATTGACAAAATAACAGCTGACATGTTCAACAGTTTTTGCTATTTTAAACTAGTAAAAGCCGCTAATAGGCTAGCATTGCTAAAGCAGCACTAAAAAGTTTTAGAATTGTTTTTAAACATTGATAAAATAATAGCAGACTTAACAGTTGCTGATAATGCTGGTAGCATAGCTAGCATTAGAAAACGGCAATCTCGGATTTTATAATTATTTTTAAACAGTAGAAAATAACAGTTTTTTATGATTCAAAATGCTAGTCATAGTAATGCTAGCAAAAAGCTCTAATGCACTGCTAGCATTGCTATAGCAGCAATTTCTGTGTATTGTCCAAATGATATTGACAGCTACCTGAACAAAGGCTGAAATAAAAATTCAAGCCATGTTCAAAGACATGTAGGATTATATAATCATTTTTATTATCACTGGAACAACACCGTAAGAAGTCAATGCACGTAAACAAAGAGCAGTATAAAGAATTCATCCGTACAAAGTGTCGAGCCATTTACATCAAGTAAATTTAAATTGGGGCACAAATTACGTTTTGGTTGCCTTCAGTTATTTGGATCTTGGCAGTATTTCCTGTTTTCAGTCTTTTTGTGCAGAATCATTTTTTAATGTTTTATTCCCACAGAGAGAGATAGCAAAGAAAAAATGCCAAATCCATTGATCACAATTGATTTGTAAAAGCAATAAAAAGTGTAAAACATCCTAAAGAGTGAATACTATTTATAGGCAGTGTATGTGTGTAAAGCCGGTACCTCATGGACCTTGTAGCTGTAATTGCAGCAGAAGTTAATTTCTACAAAGTATCGACTGAGAGAATACAAACAGATTCAACATTTTTAGAGTTTCTTCTATACATTTTTTCCAAAGCACATTGAAGTGTGTAGTTGCTTTTAGGTAAAATGTGAAAAAGGTCCATATACTGTAGGATCATGGTACATTTACGCTAATAAACATTGCAGCAGCTGAGCTAAATTTAGATAATTATAAAAAAGAATGTTAATTTCAAGCATTTAGTGCAGCACGTTAGACAGATTTCTCTGAATCATTTCTTTGCCTCGCTTTCCGCAGGTCGAAGCGTTTCTTGTCGTTCGTCGACAGCTGCCTGGTCAAAAACCACATCCACCGACCCGCCACAGACGCTCTGCTGAAGCACGCCTTCATCAGGGACCTGGCAAACGAGAGGCAGGTCCGCATCATGCTGAAGGACCACCTGGACAGAACCAGGAAGAAGCGAGAGAAGGGTGAGGCGACTCAACAGGTTTTAGGGTCTTTTGGGTCTTTTTGTCAAGATCCTCCCAGCTGCTGACCTGACTGCTGTCTGTACCTGCGTTTCCTTTACAAATGTATGAAAATCTTCTGCTAATGTTGAAACAAAGCCACATTATCGCAATTGGGTGTTTCCATTAAATACAAAATGACTTAAAATCTCATGTGAATAAGCTATTTCATGCGATAAATCATTAAAAATCATGGCAGCGATGGATGTAAACAGTTACATCATATATATTTATAATCCAGCCATGGTGCTAGTGCTCATCATCTATCAGCCAATCAGGGGAGACGTCGGCGACTTATTCAGGAGTTGTAACAACAAGCTCCGCCTTCTTGGGAGTGGCTACGTAGACGCCGTTTTGGTGAAATTGTATTCGGCCATTTTACAAAATAGCTACGGATTCAACACGTTAGAATGACACACACCTTTTATGAACTGTGTGATGCTGTGAGAGCTCTGGTGGAGCGAGGTGAACGTTGTCTGAAAAAAACAAAAACAAACCATCATCCTCCTACTATTCTCTCTCTTCTTCTTCGGCGTTTTCGCCAGTAGTAACATCTGGCTGCTGGTCACGTGACTCATGTGATGCAAATAAAGTGTTTCCATTGCAGTTTTGCGACATACATCAACTTATATGGGACTGAAAAATTGCCTTATCCCATCACAAAAATTCTTAATTGAATTTTTTTTTCTCTGTAAATTAGTATTTCCATTCAGCGCATCTATTTTTGTAATTTCACTTTATGCAATTTTATGGTTTGTGGAAACACAGCTGGTGTAAGGATTTATTTCTCGCATTCCCAGATGAATCCCTTGCCAGTTGAGTCTCCTTTCTCTGCTCAGGCGCTCTCTAACTCGATGTTCATCTACAACATGGGGAAATGTTGCACTTGGCCGCAGCCGCTGCCCACATATTTACACAATTCCTCTTGGTGAGCTTTAAAAAGTCTTCACTTTCTGATACCATTACCATAATCCTCTGCTACTTTTCTTTCTTTTTTTTGAAGGAAGGAAGGAAGCAGGGATTTTGGAGAGATGGAAACAGACACAGGGCAGCACAGCTGGAATGTGAAACATAGAGGGAGGAGCGCAGTTGTGAAAATAATTTGTCCCTGTTCTTTCCCTAGATGAGCTCGGTGTGCGACGCCAACGTCAGCCCGGCGTTTTTGTTCTCTGATGGATTTTTGCACGTTGTGCAAAAAGAAACTGATCAGATCTGTCAGTTCTATCTGAGTTTATTTGCAGAGGTGAAAAAAAAGGCAGAAAGGAGAAGGAAGACGAGAAAGAGAAACGCTTAGAGGAAGGAAGGAGGAAACAGAATGGCCATCTGGTTCTAATCTCTGAGCTTCCAAAAGCATTCTAAATGGCTGGAGACTTTCTGCTTGCTCTGTGTGTTTTGTGTGTAGGGGTGTGTGTGTGTGTTTAGAGCTGTCGGGGTGTGTATGCCCTACTAAATAAAATGCCTGTCGCATTATTGTGTGTGTTGAGCTGCTGGAAAAAAAAATCAAAATCATAAATAAATTCTCCGGATGTGATGCATAGGAGGATGTGTCGTCTTTCAGCGTCCTCAGGGGTGTAGTTTGAACAAAGATGGGTTGTGCTTTGTGAGATGTATCACCCAACGATGAAATTTAAATCAACAAATTGCTCCTTTCTCCTCTACTTAACCCAAAACTACGGATAACAACACGACAGGGGTAGAGAGGGACTTTGGGAAAGGAAATGTTGTTGACCTTTTTTTTTTTCTATCATTCTGCTTTAACCAACTCCACCTGGGTTGTGTTACCTTTAATGTGAACATCTGGAGAGTCAAGTCAGTGTTCAGCTTTTGGCTGAGCTGCTCACACAACAGATGTCCAAATGTCGTTACTAGAGCCTCATCTGCTCTCCCACCACCACCACCACCTCAGAACAATGATTTTATTCTGTTGGCTACAGGAAAAACAACAAAACACTTCCTGTGTACATATGTGGCTATAAAAGAAATATAGTTCTGAGTAGGAATGTAGCTACCAGTTTTAGGTCACTCTGAATTTTCTTTAAGAGCATTAATTAGATTAGTAGCAGAGGCCATGCCACTGTAAAAAGGAGTTGTATGATTATTTTTAAACATTGATAACCGATTTGGCTCTTTGACTAAACAGATTTTTACTATTATCTTTTGCTAGCGAATAGCACTAGTAGCATGGCTATCATTACTAAAACAGCAACAGGTTTTATAATTATTTCTAAACATTTATAAAATAATAACGTACAGCAGGCTATTTTTATTGCATTATGGTAGCAAACATTGCTAGTAGCATGGCTTGCATTACAAAATCTCAATTTCACACCGGTTTTATAATCATTTTTAAACATTAATAAAATAACAGAGTTGACACTTTCAACAGTTAGTGATCTTATGCTAGCAAAAGTCACTAATAGCATAGCTAGCATTAATAAAGAAGCAATTTCTGTGTATTGTCCCTGAACTGTCTCACTTTATTTTCTAAAAAAAATTACAAATGATAGAAAATATTTTCCAAAAGTTGCTTCTTTTTTTTCCCGCCAGTTGCACGGTGGAGTAAGAGAATTTCTACTTAATTATTAAAATATAGTTTCAAAGGGGTTGTCAAAAGCTGAGAACATTTTCAAATAGTGTGCTCTCAAAAGAATTAAACCGGATAATTTTGCTTTTTTGCCTTCCTGCTTGCTGCTTTAAATCTCATTCTGCCTCGGCTTGAACAAATTGCAGACATTACAAGATAATACACTTTTCTTTTAAATATCTTCTTAAATCTGTATCTTTTCTCTGATTTTGTATTGAGGCACATCTGCTGACTGTCTTTCTTCTGAAAAGTGTTGCTATTAGCATCAAGTGGCTTGGGTTTGCTGTGTTTAGCGACTGGGGTAAAAACCTTTTTTTTAGTTTCTGACCAATTGATCTATCAAAAATTAGCTAAATCAGCGAGCTAACCAAAGCACCTTTTGTTTGCTTTGTTTGGGAAACAAACTTGCTTCCCAGCCAAGTTTGTTTGGCTGGGAAGCAAACAAACTTGATTTACTTCCCAATCGATTTCTGTAATTGGTGTTACTGGACCCTAACACCAACGACAGGGACAGTTTTGTGTTTACAGTGCTAGCTTTTCAATCCAACCATCATCTATTTCTGGACAAAGTCTTGACTAACAGTGACCTCTTCTCTCATCAGTCCTTGGAGTCGATCCCATTTTTTTTTCTGGCTTCTGTTTATCCACCTGCTTTTTTGAGAACTGCCTACAGACGCTCAGCAAGGTTATCTGGGGAGTTTCCTAACCACTGATCCCAAGCATCAGTGTTCTGATCTTTGAACCTTTTTGTTATGACTTTTCCCTCGAGACATGAACCTCCGCCGTGCCGTAAAACACAACGTCCATCACAAAATTGTTTCTGGATTGTTGGAAGAAGATGTTCTTTAACACAGTGTTTGTTTGTGGCAAAGTTCTTGGGCAGAATTGTGACAAACTGGAGTCACTTGGATTAGGACTAATTGTATTTCCAGATGTCCCAAACAATCGGAAAGGTTCCCTTTGACTCCATATTTCCTGTCATTGATGTTTTTCTTGGACAAACTTTACTTCTTTGCTTCCGAACTTTGAGCAAGGACTCCGTATCGCATTGTTAGGGAAAGTGTATCTCTTTTGTCTCTGGAAAAACATTTTATAACTTTATCGATGGGAAAAAAAAAATCTCTCTACATCATAAAAAAGAGAAATGTATCGGGTAGAAGATTAAATATATGGAATATGAACTGAATTATAATCCTGAACTGCACAGCATTCTGGGAGATGCAGGCAGAGGAAAGGCTTTTGATAAGTAAGGCTGGTGGCGCCAACTAACTCACTCACTCTTTGGTTACCTAGCAACGAAATGTTGAGTAACTTGTGCAGCATTTTTCCACCGTTTCTCACATCTACTTCAAAATAAAAACATAAAACAACGCTGTGGAGTGAAAACTCTGGATAAAACAGGAAAGGTCATGCCTCCAGTTGGCAGTATTTCAGATATTCAAAACAACAAAACCAATCAATAATTATCCTCGCCTCGGGTAGGACCAATTCTTTTACAGCTCTGGCTCCTCTCGATTTGGGTTCTGTCTGTTCTGATGCTGCTGTTTGTTTATACCCTGCTGATAATCAGCCTCTGGCAGTGTGAAGCTGAATTCTTTCTGTATTTCTCTCTGTTAGAGGATCCGGGCTATGAGTACAGCGGCAGTGAGGATGAAGAAGATGAGGTCGCAGAGGAGGAAGGCGAACCCAGGTAGTCGTCTGTCCACTGTGTCCCTCTCTTGGTGTCCAACAATAGATGACTGATAGGTCATTCTGTAGCCCCTCCCACTCTGTCTTTAATCTGATCACTACCAGGTTGTTTGTTTATTTTCTCACCATTTCTCACGCTCTATTTTTTGTTTGGTTTTTTCCCCCTCTCAGCTCCATAGTGAACGCTCCCGGGGAATGGACGTTACGACGGGAGTTTCTACGGTTACAGACGGAAGATCGTCAAGGAGGCAGAGAGGGGGGTCATGGAGGAGGAGGAGCTCAACAACGACAACAGGCAGGTTGATTTTGAACACCTTCATATTGAGAAACTGAATCTAAACTGAATTTCTTCTTAGCGAGTTTGTTTTTCACGCAGTGTAATTTACTCCTGTTGTTAGCAAAAATAATGGATACGAGGACAATTAATTCTCTGATTATTCAGCTCTTACTGGTAACTGGGCAACAAGAAACTCAAAACTCCTATCTTTCACTGAGCAGTGAACACACCATTCTTTACCACTACCAGCAGCGCTCTTTGGTGTCGAAGGTTTTACTGAGTGAAAAAATTAATTATTTCCATAACTAAGGCTGCTGACTGCTAAAATAAGATGCAAAAGACAGTTTAGGCCTGGGGTGACCAAAGTGCGGCCCGTGGGCCATTTGGAGTCCCTTGATTGTTTCTGTGTGGCCCGCTAGAAAGGCTGATACAGATGGAGACTTTTATAATTTTTTTTTCTTTAATTAGAGCAAAATTATTACTGACAAATTAAAATGTTTAGTTCAACACAAAGTATTTGTCTTTTAACAACCATGCTTTTTGCTCTTTTTCATTTTTTAGTAAATAAAACCAAATTTATCAACTGACTTCTACTCGGAAACAGACTTTAGAGAACCCAAATCTGTTTTTAATTTATTTGTTCAACCTTGCTTAATACAAGAAGCATTTTTAAAGAGACAGTGACCTAAATCATGTTCTCATAGCTGAGTAGAGGATGAATCTTTTTCTTTGCAAAAGAATTTGCAAACTGGATGTATTTCTTTTAAAAACTCAAGTTTTGGACCTACAATTATGTAGATGTCTCTTTATTACAAAAATAAAGTTAAGCAATAACTCTGTTTAATTAGAGTCATTGTAGACATAGTTTATTGTTGAGGAGTGGTAAAAAGGTGTTTTTTTTTGGCCCACGTTGCAAACACTCTGGACACTACTGGTCTAAGCTATCAACTCCATAATAAGTGTTTTGTTTTATAGCAAATCCTCTCCGTCCCACACTGTGTGACGTCACCTCTGCTCCTAAAGAAAACTATTAATAACTGCTTCCAATATCAATAAAGCTAGAAAAACTATTTTGAATATGCTTAAATTCTTTTTCATACTGCAGTTCTTAAGGAAACTCCCCATTTTGGCTAAAATTGGTATTGATGGGCTCAACCACTAGAAAAATCTTTATCTGGAAATAGACCACAAATTTCTAAATGGCGCATCAAAAAAATTATGTCTCCAACCAATTAGTGGAATATTGTCCTGATTCCCACTCATTAGTTTCACCATTCAAATTCTTTAATTTGTTTCTGATGGTAAAAATGTCTCATCGGTTTTAAAATAAAGAACAAATTAACATTTAATTTTTGTTTTCCCCCACCCCCCTTAAAATCATTACTAACCAAACCCATCTCCTGTGCGGTAGCAGCAGCAGCAGACACAGCGTCCGCCTACCAGACCTAAAACCCACAGAAACATCATGATATCGTTGCAGAAGATCATCATGATGCTGAAGCAGATAAAACATTTTCTGGATACAACATCTGAACACAAAGATAAGACGGCACGCCACTGGAAGCTCGCACATGCTCAGTCCTCATCTCTCTAGTCTCAGCAGAGTTAACCACATTACTGTAACATGGGTCAGTAATTAATACCAATCAGTAACCAGCAGTGTGTGTGTGTGTGTGTCTGCTTTTCTCTCTGTGGGTATTCATAAATCTGAAACTGTTACAGATGAAACATTATTCAATGAGTGGAGTGCAGCCTCAGTTGTTTTTGTTTTTTAATTTCCTACTGCAAGAAGTAAGTTGGGGATGGCAGTGGCAGGAGAAATCCATCAGACCCAGATGTCTGAGCAGGTTTTTCTTTTTCTTTCTTGTTCCTTTATGTGTGTTGTTGTTTTTAAGTTGGGTTCTGTGAAGTAGTTCTGAAAGTGAGTTTCTCACCCGCAGTAAGCAGACGCATTTGCATTAAGAAGCAGGAGGGATTAGTGACAGGAAGCCACCCAAAGTGCTGCTAAGAATACAACAGTAAGATTTCTAGCAACTGAAGTAATCCAAACCCAAATCAATAAATCAATCAATCAGCATAGTGCTTTAAATAAGTGCTAATTTGTGGTCGACTTCAGTGTTTTACTTCAGCATCAGGTATTTTATTCCACCTATACTGAGAAATGGCTCATTTACACTGTCTGGAGATAAAAAACACAAGATGACAAGCTGCTATAAAGTAATGGATGAATTAGATGACAATATGTGTGTGTCTTGTTTGTTGTATTAGTACAACAAGCACGATAAAATAACCTTGGAAATGACCAGAGTTACTAATAGAGAAAATGAAACAATACTGCAAAATTGAAATGCTAAGATTATCCTTAGTGGAAGTGAAAATGTGATCGAGTGGCTTTTATTAGTCAAAGGAAACAGCAAAAAGGTCAAATTTAAAAGTGGAGATGCATGCATTTAAGAGTGCTGCAGAGGTGCAGATGTTGTCAGATACATTTGTAATTTGGAACATTTATATCTGTAAGTGAATTCAGCTTTGTTTTTCTGTATCGGATCGGTATCGGCCGATACTACACCTCTGATATTGGTATCCGAAGGGACAAAAATAGGTCGGTGCATCCTCATATGAAACACTAAGAAATAAAGCAGCATTTGTACCTGTAAGGTTGGTCAAAATGTTATTGAGTTGATATGATTAGTCAAACAAAAAATCTAAATTTAAAAGTGACTGTGAAAAAGTTCAGGGCTTGTGAATGCTTCTGTGAAGATTATATGATTAAAAATCACAGAGCAAGTTAATATTCTTAATAATTATTCATTAGAAACATCCTTGATGAAACGGGAAATAAAACTGGACTTGCAGTTTTCAAGAATAACTTTCTCAACCCCTGAATTTGGCCTGTTAGCAGCAGCAGCACCGGCAGCAGCTGGCTGAGCAGGAGCGGATCAAGCAGATTCTGGCCGACCGACAGAGGCGGATCCAGCAGCAGCAGGAGCAGCGGCAGAAGCTGGAGAACGTGAGTCACAGTTTTCTATCTGCGTTCAACATGGCTCCAGCCTCTGAACCCTATCTGTCGCCTTCCATCGTTATCATCACCAAGGAGCTCACGTCAGCTGCTCTGCTGCGGCCAAAGTGTTTTTGCAAGCTGATTGTTTTTCTTTTTAAGAAAAAAGAAAAGAAAAAAGACGACAGCTTGAGTCTTGATGTTGAAAAGCTAAAAAACCCACAATGGTATCTGAAACATTCAATGCCTCTGCACTCCACAGCAGCAGAAGCAGCAGCTGACGGAGTGTGCCTTTCAGTGGGCGGAGCTTCAGGAGGTTTTTATGGGGGAGGAGTCTGATCTCCATGACAACAGAATCCGACTGGAGGAGAAAAACAGGAAGTGTGACAGGAGACAGGTAAAGATTTAGAGTTTTGCACTTGTAGAGGCTGACACATCAAGGCTGGTCACAGATTCAGTTAACGGACTTACGACTAAACTGTTTCATTGTAGCTCTGGCTGCATGTTTCTTTTTTTATTCTCTGGATGGTGAACTTTCACCCCAACTCCAAGCCTTCTTGCAACTTTTTACAGAAATTCCTAAAGAATCGTCTTGTTTTGAGCTTCAACTATTTCTCATCAACACTAATTAGATTCCTTGTCCCAACTGATGAAAAGCTTCCCTGCAGCATAATGCTAATCCACTTTTTTCATTTTCGATATCCATATCTGATGTTTAGTATCGGCTGATGCGATTTGATACAGAAAAACAGCACTGGATTGACTTAAAACATTTCTCCTTTTTTTTAAACGCAGACATGAATTTACCAAATTATAAATTAATTTGCTAACTCTGCAGCAGTTTAGCACAGTTAAACACACCAATAACTTCACATGTTTGGTCAAACATGTAAAAACAACTTTAAGTTGTTCAGTCAGTGCAATTAGGAGTAAAACAGCCAATGTAAATTAAATAATAAAGAAATTAAAACTGACAAAAACAGTAAGTTGACCACCACATGGTCAAACATGAAGAAATAAACTGCTGCAAACTTCTTTTTTTTCCCAATATATTTTATTGAATTTTCTCTTTTAGGAAACATCAAACTTACAAACAACAAACTTAACATTGTAAACATGTACTTATACACATTTGCATTCACTCACCATTCAAACCTGCATTTGTTTAGTTCTAAAATTATACAAAACCCTTTAGATTAAGACAGAGAAAAATAACAAGACAATATATGAATAGAAACTGTAGTCAAGACATCCATTCAAGAGACCCATTAATAAGCTCCACCTTCAGTCCCTATGATTCTCATATATGGCTCCCAGAGATTCTCAAAGTCTCGTTTACCGTTGGCAATGTATGTTAGTTTTTCCAGTCCGAGCGAATTTGCAATTTCTTTCTTCCAGAGCCCCAGGGAGGGGGCGTCCATGCTCCTCCAGCATAATGCAACTGCTGCAAACTTTATTTTAAATGGTTCATGAAGTGCAATTAGGAATTCTAAATATAATGTAAGATAAATAACGCAAGACATCTCTTAGAGCACAAAGCATAGAATTAGACTGAATAGATCTGGCCTTATTGATTGGCCACAGTGTCACCAGTACCACATTACAATTTGTTTCAATATCAGGACCGATACAGATATTAATATCCAATCGCTGCATGTTTACTTGAGGACACCAGTTACTTAAAAAATTTGATTTATATTACTGAGTTGCACACTCTAATTGGGTGTTAAAATATTTTTACATTTACTGATATTTATTGATGCTATTGTAAAACAAAAAGTGGCGAAAATGGTAAAAAAAAAATATTACTCAGTTCTGATTTTTAAAATATTATTTATTGGAATTTATTTGGACGACGATAAATGAAAACTCATATTGTACTGAGAAATCTTTCACAATATATGATAAATGATACTATAAATCCCACCTCTGGTAAACTAAAGTAAACTGAACACAGTAAACATCTAAACAGATGTTTAGAGCCCGGCTTCAGGAAAGATACGAAATTTAAAACAGAGTCATGAAAATAATTGGGCTGTTCTCCTCACATCCCCTAATCTACGCATCAGCCTTCTCAACTTCTCAGCAGAGGAGAAATACAGACAGGAAGTTGGGTTGAAGGAGAAGGACGAGGAAGCCGCTCTGTGTCATACATCATCAGCACAGAGGAAGTGGCATATGTAAACATGATAGACATGTAGCAAGATGCATGACTTGATACAGATGCTCTCAAGTGATGCAAACAAACTTCAACTTAGAACATTGAAATTAATTTTAAAAAAGCACTAGGTAGAGTACAATGTGTTTAAGTTTTCTTCTCTAGTATCTTATTAAAAGTTTATCTTCTCGTTTCTCTACAAAATATTTGTCGTTCTCCCAAAATGTAAGTCAACCCGTAGAAATAATTCCAACTTTCTTTTGAAAATGTGCTGGAAAAAAACAAAAACCAAACAACTTGGAGTGACAGCCAAAACCAATCTTCCTATTCTGCCAATAATTTCAACTCTACTCTTGTCCAATGATGCACACCGACCACTGAGTTTCAGGAGGTCTGACACTTAAAAAACTGGATTTTCTAGACAAACAAACTAGAGTTAATTTAAAGCAGAGCTGGTGTGAATGCACCCTAACAGACCCCCTGAAATATCTATTATCCCATTATGCTCTGTAGGTTTAGTTTCATGGAAGATGCAGCGGTAAAGCGGTCACCGACTTCAGCATGATGCTTCATTAAGTTTAATGCTTCAGTATTTGATGACGTGACACGCTCAGTGAGTGTGTGATGCGATGTTTCGTCAGATAAAGATGTGAAATGGTCCAGTGATTATGACCATCTTGCACATCAATTCCTACAGCAAGCAGAAATGTGTGGAGGGGAAGCTTGATTAAGCAAGTGTTAATGACAACGTTGAAACAGACGTCTCCGATGTAGTCCACAGATCCTCCTCGTCCTTATCGGCTTGTTATCAGGACAGAAAGTGTGAAGTGTGACTTCCTTTACATAGATAGTCACCTGCAGCTGGACGTATTGTCAGCTTTGTCTGAATGCTAGTTATTAGGTCATATTTTTAATCAAATCTGTTCCCTCCCACTGCTAGGCTACAGGCTCTACGCTGGTCTACCTGGGCATTCTGACTGTCTCCCTTAGATGAGGAGAAATGTGTCCAGTTGTCTTTTATTCATCCTCTAATGTTTGGCTTGTCCTGAAAGCAGACCAATGTTGACTTTCCTTTCTCATAGTTCTGCCCTCAACTCGATT
Organism: Brachyrhaphis roseni; assembly: GCA_903066815.1. Lineage (NCBI taxonomy): Eukaryota > Metazoa > Chordata > Actinopteri > Cyprinodontiformes > Poeciliidae > Brachyrhaphis > Brachyrhaphis roseni. Next base: position 31,085 of record CAEFZY010034076.1, read on the forward strand.
GAAAACTAGTATTAAAAACTATTATCAGAACTACAAACCAATCAGTTCAAATGAACATTTCCTGATCTGCCAAAGCTAAAGAGGCCAAATGTCTGACCAGAATTAGCTCATTTAATAAACCTGCTTGTATATATTTGAGTCTGTATATTTGCTTTGGACCTGTCTGAAGGAAATCCACAGTAAGTCCCGTCTTTCCAGTTCTGGTTTTCAGTTTTATTATTGTTCCAACACGGGGGGGAAAGACGGTTATCCTGATGTTGATTATACTAAGCTGTCTAATTCAACCAGCATGTGTCTGTTAGTGACGTAATTTCTAACTTCTCGCTTCTTTGCTGTAAAAGTCCTAGGATTCCTACCTCATCCCTGATAGTTCACATGTTCCCGCCGCAGCTGTGTGATCAGGGTTAAGCCGCCGCCGTCACGGCTTGACCTCTGTGAGGGGTTTGCTTGAGCCCCTCAGGTTCAAGCAAACACTATTTAAAAGCAGCGTTGCAATCACTGCAAACATTTAAATCCGGTAATTACCCAACATAAATGTTACAAGAAAACATGCCCACTTTAGGGTGTTTGGATTTTTTTTTTTTCCTGCTCCAGGAGAAATTTTCAAAAATGAGGTCACAATAAAATATTTAGAGTTGAGAGCGCAGGCTAAAAAGCTCCATGCTGAATATTTTAGTTCCCACCTCAGAATCCTACCAATTACAATAACCTCTGTTTACAGCTTTCAGGTCTGATCAACGGAAAAGCCACGACCAAGGGAGTTTAGATTTCCAACTAAGTTTAAAAGAATCTGTAAAATTCTAATGAAATTCTATTTCTAATGGACAAACAGATGGTTTTTAATTTTTTATTCTTTTTTTTTTTTTTTTTTTTTTTTAGCACGTGGCTGCCTGTTTAAAACTGTGTGTGTTTGAACAGGATCATGCTGGCAGACAGCGGAGTGACAATGTGTCTGTAAGGCCTCTGGACTCCACAGCGGAGCAGGTAATAAAGCTTTTCTTGTGCTTTCCAATTACATGGTGCTAATTCCTCTGATTTAGCTACAAAGGAGCAGAATACTTTTTTTTTCTTCTTCTATTTTATTTAATTTTTTCACTTTTTCCTACCTGAAGGACCACTAGTTTTAGGGGGGATTGATCCAGTTTTACCTCATTCTGTGGTTTTAAAGATGATAATTGCTCTTTCCATTCAGGGCTGCATGGAGCGCTGAGTTTCTCTTTACGTTTTCATGCACCAAAAGCTTTTAATCGGGTCGGATATGAGACGACTTCTTCTTTTTTGTGTAATCGCTGAAGGTTTATTTCCGAGAGAAAAGCCTTGAATGTTTTGGTCCCCGACTCGGACAGATGGGAGATAAAAATGAAGCGTGCGGGTGAAGCTAAGCAGGAACATGAAAGGGAAACCCAGTGAAATTGTGCACTTGTAATTGAAAGTGTTATAAATAGACTGGGGGGGGGGATTTATCCTGTCGAAGATCTCCACGAAGCAGACTCTGAACGACTTTTGATATGTTTGGGGTTTTTTGTTGTGCAGACTGAGTGGGACAGCGGTGACGGGGGGAGCTGTGTTCTACCACCACTTTAAACCGGTGTTTATCACAGCATGCCATCACTTTTGTTTTAAACCCTCGCTCTTCATATCCGTCCTGTCTCCGCTGAGCCCAGCGTGCCTCCTCCACTCCTCTCCCCTCCTCTACCCTCCTCTCGCTTGCCTTTCTTTTTCGTCCATCCCTGCCTGAGCCGGTCTCAGTAGGAAACCTTTCTCACTTGTAGCGTCTCTCTTTTCACTCTACTCCCAGAGTCATACCTTCTGATCTCAGCGGGAGAGGCTTTAGACGCGCAGATTAGGCAGAAGAAAGAAAAAAACACGCCTGGATTCACCGTCACTTTTTGATTCGCAAACACTTTTTATCTGCTAACCGTTTTTAATTCCTCTCTGTGACTCCCTGCAACTCTACACATGTACATATGGATCTTAACTGGGTCGTACGCTATTGCTAAGAGTTCAGATTTATGTGATATAAGAAATTAACCATGATAAATGAAACTTAAAGGAGCAGTATTATGTTTTCCAAGCACATGGTGCCATTTTATAGCACAATAAGGTAAATAAAGAAACTTAAGTAAAATATGGCTTAAAAGAAATTTGACATTGGAATTCAACATCTTGAAACTGGGCCTCTGTCTCTTTAAGAAACTCCTGTTTTTTCTGAAACTCCAGAAAAAGCAGGAGTGCTCCTCTGATGACCCGTTAGCAATGTTTTTCTCAGTGTTGCTCCACCGGGTATTTGCTAATTGTTGCTGACTAGTCTGAAGGAGCTCATGCTGTAATTATCCCACCATCATGTTTCAGTGTTGTGTTATTTTTATTATAGAAAGGGCTGTTTTGTTTGTTGTTGTTGGTTTTGGGAAGTTTTGGTCCAAACAAGATTATGCATCTATAATTATCCTACAAGACATTTTCATAATAATTTGTAATGCGACCATATTTAATTAGGAGAACAAAGGACGTCAGTGAGGTTACAGTCAACCTTCAGTTCTGTCGACAAGTTAATAAGAGCAGGAAAAATATTAGAAAACGCTGAAACCAAATCCAAAAAGACGCTCCGACTCGGTATTCGTTTAAAGGTTTTTTGGCTCCCTCTAACCCCGCCCCCTCGCGTTCTTATGTTTTGCTACTCGTAATAATAAACAGTGTCGCGACTTGAGCGCACTCGGTGTCGAACAATGCTGAACAGCGGTGGGGAAAGCATGCTGGGTATTTAAAACCTGCGTGCCAGTCATACCGAAGAAAACTGCATTAGGTCTCAGGCGTTTTCCTCTCCAAGGCAGAGTTGATCCAAATCTTCCCCTCGGCGGTCTGACGTGTGAAAGCCTCGCTCATGTCCCAGTTTGACTCGCTGATAGCCTGCAGTGACCTTTTCTCTGGCTGGAGTTTACTTTGAAGAACCCTGACTGCGGTCTTGGTGTTCGTCCTCCAGAGAACTGAAAATGCACATTGACACCATGTGGTAATTTTTAGCCAGATGATCTGATTTTGGAAGTGTAGATGACCATTTTGTAGCGTGATTGCATTTGCGGCGTAGAAAGTTGTTTCTGCTAAATTAGAAGACAAAGAACTTCTTTAGCTCGGGGCTGTGCTGTTTCTGCTCTACATGTTTGTCTAGGTGTGTGTGTTTTTATTTTTGTTTGTCACATCTACGCTGGCTTAATGATCCAGTGCTTGTTAATGAGCTTTCTGTCATGTCACTGCTTTGTTTTCTTCCTGGTTTTCAAAAGCCAGCAGCGACATGCAATACAGATAAAATGCATCATCGTCCCTTGCACTTTTCTCTCATCAACTCAAAAGTCCATTCTTTCATAACAGAAAATGTCAGATGGTCCCATTTACAGACCCATTTAATAAATTAGAATATAATTGAAAAGTCTATTTATTTCAGGAACTATAGACACGTAGCATGTTATTGTTTACATCCGGAAATTTCACGCACGAAGATGAAAAGACGATTCTATTACTTGCCATCCTAGACAAGCTGTCACAGACCCATGGTAGGACAACTGCTTTAACAAAATTAAACTACTTGTCAGATTAATTTTTGTAAAATAATAAAACTAAAATCAAAACAAAAACAATAAAGCCGTATTAAAATAGAGAGAGGTTTGTGGTTGTGATATTAAAATGGGGACAAGTTCAACGGGTGTGACAACTTTAGGTATGTTTTTATGTTTTAAAACATTCAAAAAACAACGATTTAGCATGTTAAAATCGTTCACTTAATCACATCTTATGAATGTTACATTGCTGCAGTCGTTTCAGTCTTTGTCAGTCTGTGTGTGCTGCTTTCCGTGTCTGCCACATAGAGAGCCGTGGCTCCCAACCCGCCGCTTCAGCACAAGTCCCAGCATTCACAGCTTCAGCCGCAGCCTAAGCCCCAGCCTCAGCCTCTGGCTCAGCATCAGCAGCCCTCGGCGAGCCGGAGGTCCCACCGCACGCTGCCCAAAGACCAAACCCAGCTCCTGTCACTGCAGCACGACCACAGGCAGAAGGAGAAGCAGTGGCAGAGGGAAGCGCCGGTGGCCCCAGTCCAGAAGTTATCAGTTTTTAGTGGCCACAAAGCTGCTGCTGCTGCTGCAGGCTCACCTGGCCGCCCTGCAAACACCCAGCGCACTGCGGTAAACTCAGAACGCTTTATCATATCTGAGACACACGTATGTTTCCTCTCTAGGTTTATAGGAACTCTGATTTCTTTCTGTATTCTACCTTACTCACCAAAAACTCCCCTCCGCCCCTGATGAATCCTAAATTTTGCAGAAAAACAGAAGGAATAGAGAGAATTTGAATTCAAAGAGGAAGTGGTTGCTGCAGCGTCTGCGTGTGAGCCAATGGAAACAGTCAGGGCTCTTCTGTGAAGTTGATGATTTCATCTGGTCAGACTATTTTTCATGCCAGCGAACGCAGACACACACTGACTGTTTGTCTGGTGTTTCAACGCGTGCTTTTTTTTTTGTTTTCTTTTCTTTTACCTCCATTCTTATCGCCTCCGCAAAACCAGACAGGAACTGTTTACTGCTGAAAAAAAAACACAAAAAAAACAACAAACACTTTTCAATTTTCAGAAGCATTTATCTCCAGACACCTGTTAGAGGAATCAACATTTTGCTTCCAGTGTAAACTCTTGCAGGATTTGTTAACTTTATCTGCAAAGTGGCATGGACTGGAATAAAACATTAACTACTGACTCCTACCCACATGCTGATGTAGAAAGAAATTATAAGCTAGAAATGTATAGGTCTTAAAACAACGCCAATAGGCCAAGTTATAAATAATCCTAACGCCCTTCATTACAGTGTCTTGCAGAAGTTTCCATCCTCTTTTTACGGTTTCACACTACAGTGCCAAACCTCATGTATTTTATGTGACACTGTTGTGAAATGGATAATTGTTGTCAATTATAGTTTAAATTTTTATTTCACAAATTCAAATCTGAGATGTACAAGATGCATTTTTCCCAGAGCCCTTTACGCTAATACCCCTGAATAAAATTAAATTGATTTGAATAAGTTTACCTCAGATCCGTTAATCGCAGCTTGTTGTTTTTTTTTTCTCGTGGTAGGATCTGTATAGTTTTTTTTCTGTTTGGTAAAAGTTTGAGTCGCCCCCAGACATCTTCTTTGCATTCTGTGACTGAAGGCAGGTCTTTAATTTTGCCTTGACACGACTATTTAATCTCATGTTTATGTGGATTTTTTTCGCTGGACTTGATTTAGTTTTTTCTCGAGGGACTTTCTGTCAGGCAAAAGTTTGAGTCACACTCAGAAGGCAATCTTAGGTGCCTTCTGTGACTTGAGACGATTGAGTCTACCGTTAAATCACTGCTAAGATACCTTAGCTAGCTAGCTAGTTTTGTTTTTGCATCTATCTTGATTAAGTGTAACTTTATCTATTTGTACATTTTTATGGAGATAAAGGCCTTAAATTCCCTTCACAGTAGTCTTAAAAAGTCTTCAATTTGAGTTGGTGAAACCTGCTGAAAGCCTGAAATCATCAAGCCACATTTTGACTGACTCAGTCCACGCACATTAGGAAAGAGAGAAGTCTTAAAGGGATTGTTAATCCGGTTTCAGATGGAGCTCCAGGAATCCCAGTTGGCCAGGGTGCTGTTGGCTACCGGGCTTCCCAGTCAGATGCACTCCAGGCTGGGCTCTGGAAGCAACTCCAGTCCTTGTACCCCCGCCATGCAGAGAGCTCACTTCAGCCAGGTACGTACGCACACACACACAAGAATTTTGTGGCTTTAAGTGATCATTTATTTGGACTAAACTTTATAAATAATCCCCCAGAATGCCAATCTCATCTCCTGCCACGACGCCCCTCACAGCAGCTCAATGTCAGACATGGCCATCTCCCGGCTGTCCCCTTTCTCTCCCGTATCTCCGACTGACGACGTCTTCTGGGACTCCGAGGCCCCGCCTAAAGTGAGTATCATCTGCCATCTGCTCTCCAGCGACGCAGTCAGGGTTTCCTCATCAGCAGGTCCGGCGGCCGGCTCCAATGAGCCGTAAAACCCAACAGATGTGGGATTTGTTTTGTTCCGCCGGCCGCCACGAGAACAGGAAGTCGTCGTTTTTTGGCACGCCAGTCACAGGACGTCGCTTGCATCACACGGGCACCGTTGAATGCGTCGTGCGTCTTGTGTTCCAGTCATACAGCGATGAGGATGTGGCGCCCACAGGACGGGTTCAGTGTAATTTAGCTGCGAATGCTCGCACTGTAAAACAAACCACATCAGTCACTTTTTTCTCCCCACCCCAATATGTGGTTTACAAATACGGCTGCATGTAAAGTTACCAACCAAACTCTATAAGGAGATGATAAATAAACTAATAACTGCAACAGGGAGCGCTCGGCTGCTGTGTTGCTGAAGTAACGGGAGCGCATATGGAGCCGATGGAGCGTTTAATAAGTCAATGCTCTCTCTTACAGAGTGGAGGTTGTGCAAAACCAGCAGCAGGGTTATGAAAACACTTTCTTCAGGGGGATCAGCTGCATAAAGAATCCTAAAAGTCTAAAGTGAAACAATTTAGCAGCTGAACAGTCTTCTGCTCCTGCCTTAAAGACATTCTCACAAAATCCCCACTAAAGCGTTTTGTAATCTTCAACAACAAAGAAAAGAAGTGTCGCTCTAACCTGAATGTGTAGTTAGAGACAAAGCAGAAAATACCCTGTTTGCTTTGTGTGCGTGAGGGTGTGTGTGCTTGTGTGTGTGTAGGACACCGGCAACTTGTAAGAGGGATTATAGGTATTCCCGCAGCTCTTTTCCTGCACTCTCGGGCGTGTTATCCTCTTTGTTAGCGTGTCATGTGACCCAGGACGCACGCGGTCAGAAGGTCGCCTGCTGTTGGCTTTGATAGACGATTTTATTGACATCAGAAGCTGAAAGTAGGTTGTTTTAAATAATACATGATATAATTTGATGTCTTTTACATGGCAGACCAACACAAAGTTGTTCATAATTTCAAACTGGGAGGTATTTCAATATTTGTTTTTTTTGCTAGTATAGATCTGAAAAGTGTGGTGTGCCTTCGTTTTCAGACCTTAAACTCAATATTTTGTGGGACCAAAAATTCAAAATCTCCGTTTACAGTTGTTTTGGGGGTTTCTTTGGTTTAGGACCAAAAAGGCTCTATAGATGCTGTAAAAAGAGATTTTGAATTGAACTGCTCCTGCTAAAGGAAGGAAACCACCCAGAATAATACTGCCAAGAATATGTTTTGCGGTAAGGCTGGTTGAGTTTGCAGTGATGTGGAGTGCTGATGTGTTTTTTTTCCACATATAATTTTGGTTTCACTTTACCACACGATCTTTTTCTATGTTATTTATCTAAATAATAATTTTTTAAAAATGCCGCAGGTTGTAAACCCGCTGGTTTAGGATCGACATGTCCTGCAGAAATTTGTTTTTAAATTATTATTTTTTTAATTAAACCTTAATTTAACCAGATACAAAAAACAGCATTGAAATCAATACCTCTTTCACAAGGTTGACCTGTCCAAGAAAGGCAGCAGCACACCCCGTGGTGGACAAAGCAAATAGTCAATGATGGCACAAAAATGAACATTAAAAATATATAAAACGCAAACAATTTGACAAAATGCAGTCATTATGACGGTGATTTCACAAACCTACATAATATTTCTCTAACCAGTTTGTGGACTTTGCTTTTCTATCTTCCAGGTCCCAGAACGCACAACTTCAAAATTTTACTGCAGAGAGCTGGTGATGGGACACAAGAGGACGGCTTCGAGGTAAAGCTCCACTTCATGATTTCCTGAAACAAGATCTCTGAATAGATATAAAGATATTTAAATTTGGTAACACATATCTTCCTGTTGCTAGATTTATTGGTGTTTGTTCAACTTGACCCTTTCATTGAACACTTGCTAACTCACTGTATGCTGTATTTTAAGTTCCTGCAACAAAAACTAATTCATAAACTCAAAAAATAACAAAACAAAGAACTTGGAAGGTAATACTCAGATCAGTTGGATTTCTGGCTCTAAAATCGAAAACCTTTGTGACTTGCTGGTTTTTGTTTAATGTTAACTAGCGAACTACCTTGTAAATACATCTGTTTACTGTTTTCTGTATTTTATTCATTCAAAGCTGTAGTGGAACTACATGTAGCAGGCTGGACTTAATCAGAAACATCAGAATTGAAACCAGGAGCAAATTTCTGACACTGGCAGTTTGTTTTGTGCACTCGGCAGCCATTTTGGATTCTACGTTTGGATGAAAGGAAATTTTTTTAAGTTAAACTTTTATTTAAATTAAGTTTCCTGGCTTGGGAATTAGAGTTTCTGATTTCTGGAGCACAGAATAACTGCTAATGTTGCTTCAATGTTAGAAATAAGTTAGCCTTTTGTTTTCTGAAAGCTAAATTACTTTTTTTATTATTTCTGTTAGCATTAGCATTGCTCATTTGGAACAGTGATTAAAATAACCTCCAGAAGCAGATTTACTTACTGTTTTTGTTATTTGTTGTTAGTACATTAGTGTTCCTTTAAATTGCAGATGTTTTTCATAAAATAAGGGTAAAACATGTGGCTAGCTAATCATTCAAAAAAAATTAAGCTTTAGCTTATACAAAATCTGCTTCAATTGCCTTTTGCAACACTGCAGTATCTAATTAGTTTCAATAAGATGTTTTCAAGGTTTGGAAAGTCCTTCATTTCTGCATAAAGTAGTGAAAGTGCTTGATATTTTATTTATACAGCTTTGTAATAAAGTCGAAATAAACTTTTAAGAGAAAAGATGTCTTAGAGAATGTCAAGTGATTATTTATATTACGTTTAAGCGTTTCATTTCAGCAGGAAGGTCATTTACCCTAACTCAAACCAATTTGTTCAATGAAATAAATATTTATTTATTATTCCTTTTGGCTCAATGACTTACTGGTCTGTGTAACTGGAATAATGGTGGTCTTATTTGTATATGTTAAGTTTATTGAAATTGGGGGATTTTTGTTAAAGGAGGAGTATTGTGTAAAATCCCCTTTTTTGAGCTTTAAATCATTTTATAATGTTATTCCCTCATCGAAAACATAGAAGCTCCTTCAGACTAGCCAGCATCAATTAGCAAACACCTGGTGAAACTGCACATCAGCTGAGCTCATTATAGGAGCCACTTCTCAGTGAGACGCTGGTAAAACATTTAACAGGGTTAATAGAGGAGACATGTGATGATGACTTCCTGAAGGCGGGGTTTCAGAAAGAGCAGGAGTTTTTAAAGCGACAGAGGCCCAATTTCAAAGTGTTAAATTACAAAGTCAAGCTTCTTTTAAGTCATATTTCATATTTGTAGCATTTGTATGACAACTGAAGATAACATAATGACTTGGTTATGCTATAAAATTACAATATGTGACTGGAAAACACATAATACCGCCCCTTTAAATCAGTGTTTTGTTCTGGGACCAGTCAGGTGTATGGTATGTGTGTGTGTGAGATAGAGAGACCTTTCAATACAGGTTTTTTAAAAAATATTTTAGTTTTCCTTGTCTCTGCTCTAGCACGTAAAATACTATTTAACCTAATTACTATTAGTTCCAGATATAATATGCATGCTCTAATTACAGTGAGTATTTAACTCCCTTTTGTTTCATTTACTTTGGACTGTATTTATTATGAGGCCATATATCACATCCTAGCTCATATTTTGCACCACCTCCTCCTCCCATTGGGAGCAGCTGGCCATGAGCAGATCAGATCAGTTTAGCCGGGATGATTGCCGTGAATTAGATGAAAATAACAGTGAGGAAATGGGGCCTCTGCAGTGACAGCGTGAAGGATTTGTTTTAGATTGTGACACAGATGTTGATCGTAACTTTTCTTCTGCACCCCCCTCTGTTTCTCTCTCCCTGGTGCGTGTCTCTGTCGCCATCTAGTGGCAGTCCGGTGTCGGTGGCAGACCGGAGCGGAAGATCTCAAGGAGGTTGCTCGTCAAGCAGCAACCATCCAGGTGCGTGCCGTTCAGATATGCTGCTCTGTGATGTCTTCAAATGAGAAATTTTAATTTGTGGTTCTTTTTTGTAAAGGTAAATTATAATAGAATTATGTCTATTGGACTAAATTGACTCTGTGTTTGTACTTGAGTAAGTACTCATTCTTATGCGGTCTTAAGCAGTATGGATTTCATAATTTTGAGTTTCCAGACTACATTCCTTGTTTTATTGTCTACTAAAAGACAAAAAATGTACATTTCTGTAAAGTAAACTGCTTTATTTGTTGCGTTATTAGTAGATAGCTTCTTTTATTGTTGATTTACCACATCCAAACCCAGGTTTCTAGTCCAACACATTAATTTCTTTCTTTGGTTTTGACAGTTTAAATACTACAGAACAAAAAAGTGCATATTTATTCTCTCCAATCTCTCAAATCAAAGTTTGGTTCTGGTCTAGACACCAAAGCATCGGCACTTACAATTTTTGACATTTTTAACACATACACACTATTTACTTGAGCTCTTTTTTGTAATATTTAATACATACACGTTTCTTTCCTTGCTGTTTGATGTGAAACCAGACCGAACTTCTCGTTTCAGCTCAGTTAGATTTACCAGTGCATGTAAACTTCTGGTTTTGACAAAATAACGGCTTATCGTCGTACTCGATATCTGACTCTTTCTGAGCTTTTAGCACATTCCCTGAGCATAATATCAGACTTTTGTCCGACAGCTGTGGTTGACATCTGTGTGCAGCTTAGAAATGAAGCGCTGTGATTGGCTGAGTGTCATAGCACCCCAACCTTATAAAGAGAAATGTTTGTTGTTGTTGCAAATCCCACAGAAGCCAGATCTCTGTGGAATCTGTAACCAGTCATAACAAAGCAAATATCTTGTTTTTCTCGCTTGCTGACTTCATACTGAATGGCTTAGAAATTTGCCTCCAACTGGTGAAAGTATCAGAGTTCACAAACTTCTGAACAGAGCCTGTATTTTGTGTAGAATAATATGCTCCACATTTAATACACTGCAAAAACACAAAAGCTTACCAAGTAATTTTGGTTTAGTTTCTTGTCCAAATATCTTAATACACTTGAATTAAGGTAAAACTAACTTAAAAGTGTCTTTTCAGCAAGATATAAGAGTTTGTTTTAAATCAATAATTACTTAATATTGTTGAAAAAGTACTTTCTTTCTTTGTTCTATATTTTCTATTTGCACAATAAAGTTTCTTGGGGTACGGGGGGAAAGAGTGAACATGAGGAAAGGAAACGTAGATGCTGCATAAACAGCCTTCACATATTTCGAAATATGATCATAAATATAAACATCTAACTTCTTAACACTTAGTTGTTAAGACAGATGTCAAACTTTATTCAACTGAAAATTTTGAAAACAGCCTAGTAAGTTAACGCTTTGGAATTTATCCGGAAAAATTAATTGAGGGGAAGCTAAGTGTGCAAAGCATTTTCAAAATAAGCAAAAACGCTACTGCTCTAAACAAAAAAATGAGGTGTGTTCTCAGCTCATTAGCGGAAATGTGCTACAGTGTTCACTTCATTTAAAACTGCTCACTGGTACTGAAAACGCTTGTCTTTGAGGCATCTTCACTCAGTTACAACTTCCACACTGAGGAGTGTTTCTGTTAGTAGTAACATGGTGCATTCAGTGGTTTGAAAAAAAGAATCGGATTTTTCAGTTTCCATTATTCCGGTCACTCATCAAGATCCGATCAACATCCGATTCTTGGTTGAACTACAGTAAATCTGGAGTTTTGAAAGCTAAAGTCAGTCTGTTCGTTTCAGGCCTACTCAAGCTTGAAAGTCCTCTGCTGCAGCACCGCCTGCAGCAGCACAGGAACACTGACCACACATCCAGTGGACATGCACAAGTAAATAACCTCTTGTTGTTTATAGAGCGGAAATGTGTTTTTTAGCTCTAAAAAACAAAAAAAAAAAGTTGTAATCAGTTAGCTTGTTGTTTTAGTCATGTTTCTAGCTTCCTCTGTGTCTAATCGTCTAGCTTTTTCTTTGCCATTCTGACTCGCCTGTTTTCATTCCACAAAGGGAGTAAAAGCTGCTCTGGGGCGGCGCAACAAGGCCAACGAGTACTCCTCGTCCAGTGACGAGTTTGGCAGCAGCGACGATGAGGAAAGAACCAGGTGAAAGGCTGCAGGATTTGATATTTCTGAGAAGGTTTAACTCCAAGAAGTGCCATCTATGGCTTTTTTGGAGTACCTGAAAATAATTTGCCCTTCCTGAAAGCCGGATTATTTAATTGTTGATCATGTTTCGATTGTTTCATTTAACCACTTCCTTTCACATGATTCTGAAATGCCTACCTCTGTCCTTCAAGGTCCGGCCTGTCCAACGGAAAAGGGAAATACTTCAGAGGAATCCCCGACGGCATCGTCCTGCAACCCCACCACAATCTTAACCAGGTACCTAGAAACACAACGATGTACTCCCTTTTCTAGGATTATCCAGCCTCCTGACGTTCTTCACGGTTCCACAGATGTCCCGGTTGGGTTCAGATGACACCTACCTGCTGCCAGACCTCCTGCAGAAAACCTCCAGTCTGGCGCACAACGCTCTGAGCCAGCACCGCACACGAGAACTGACCTACGCGCTTTCACCCACGGCTCCCGGATCCCCAACTCTGCAGGACCTGCATGTGAGCTCAGTCAAACTAAACCAAAAGGTGGCCCTGAAGTGCAAACCACATCAACTAATTGAAAAACACAACAGCATATTCAAAAACACATTAAGCACAACTACATGTTAAGAAGATACAGCAACATTAATAAAACTGAAGAGGTAGGTCTTGGTGGGAAATATAAGACATCACTGATTAATGAAAAGTTGTTGAAAATTTGTTACCAATGGTGCAAGTGTAACTAACATATCCAAGAATAATTTGAATTGGGACAAACTACAGAGCTCAGCTTCATTCTTTTTCACAGTTTGGACAGTACATAGCACTGTGATTGTCTTTGCTTATCTCAACAGAGAGAGCAAATGCCAATGCAATTGTTTTGTCTGAAATGTCGCTAAATATAGCAAAAAAAGTCACTGACTTGGTAACAGTGGGTTGAAAATTGTTAACTGTAAATGTTCAGACCTGACCTGGTGGGTCAGTCTGTCAGTCAAACCTCTGACTGTAGAGCAGAAGAGGACAGAGATGATTTATAAACCTTTGCTGATGAAGATAAGATTAGGGGATAAGAAGATGGGCTTCACATGTAAGTATCGGCAGATCACGATCCCCCAAAATTAAGGATATCAGTGCCCAGAAATCAATCAACTGGTTGATAAATCAGTTGGCCAATAAATGTATCCTATATTATACATGTATTTAATGTAAACAGCACTGACAGAGATGCAATAAGTTTATAGCAGGTGTGTGAATGATCTAATGATTGGACTGCTGATTGCAGCCAGTCCACATTGTTACCAGAACTAGAGGGCCCCAGAACCAGATTTCACTTAGGGCCCCATGGAGGCTTGGGCCGGCCTTGACTTAGTGAATTGTTGAAGTGGATTGCACCTCAGGGTCACCGTATTTTCCTGACAAATTTTTATTCTATATTTTTGCCATTAATTTATCGTGGAGTAAATGAATAAATAACAACGTGGGAATTAAGTAATAGGTGATACTGTTGTCTGATTCTGATAGATGTGAAAAGTACTAACTGGTTGGGGCTTTCTTTGGTATTTGAATTACACAATGTGTGGCATCATTTCCATTTGTCCACCAGAGGGCGGTAGTGGTGTAGTAATACTAATTCAGTAATGACAAAAGTTGTCCAAATTTTTCTGTAGTTATTGTTGTTGAGTCAATGTAACTATGTTTATCTTAACCTCAAATTATCTTAGTTCCTTTTGAAAAAAAAGAAATGATATCAACAGAATAGGAAGCAGAAAATAATAGAATTTGCTTCTTGTCTTTAAAGCCTTGGGTAGTTTGTATCTAACCTTCTGTTAGAGCTACTAAACAGTTCAAGAGATTCACAATATGAATGTGTTGCTGTTCTCACCAGCCTGTTAGCAGTCCGTCTGGAAAAAGCACCTGCTCTTCTTCCTCTTTGTCCTTCATCGACCCAAGACTGATCCCCATATCATCCCCTCCACAGAGTCCAAGTAAGTGTTGCCACCATGATGCTGCCACCCCCATACTGGTGTCGCCAGGCTTACAAGCAGCCACGTTTTGTCCACACAGTTCCTCTTTGGTTTTATCTAAAAATAAAGATCTTTGTCGCAGATCGGCCTTTCTGCCTGTCAGTATAGGAAACGTTTTACTGTATATAATGACATTGCCTTACCAGCTTCAGCCTGCATTTCCACTTTTTAAATTTTGTCCCCCTACAGAAACTTCTGTCATTTTGTTGCAGCATTAATTGTGCATTACAATGTGTCAGTCTTTTCATACAATCTAAATCAAATACAACAACAGCTATGGTTGTAATGTTGTAAAAAGTCTTGAAGTGGAATGAATATATATATATTTTTAATTACAAAAGTCACTGGATGTGGAATATTAGATACTTGTGTAAACATTTAAAAGAATGTGAAACTCAGGTGTGTGTTTCATGTCTCTGATTGTGCAGCGGGTATGAAGGGTGAGCCACTAAAGAGGGAGTTTCACAGAAAGGGCTCTGTGGTGAACGTCAACCCCACCAACATACGACCGCAGAGCGACACTCCGGAGATCCGCAAATACAAGAAGAAATTCAACGCCGAGGTCCTGTGTGCCGGACTATGGGGTTTGTAGCTTTATGTCGACTGCTTTTTAATGCTCTAAATATGCAATTCTGTGCTTTTATGGGGCAAACTTACCTTTAATTTAGCCTCTTCCACTTTGTTCCTTTGCTTTGTTCATCGTCTGTTAATCACGGTACCACTCTGGTGTCTGTGCGCACGTTGAACAATGTGTGTGTTGGGTCCTGCAGGTGTGAACCTGTTAGTGGGGACGGAAAACGGCCTGTGGTTGCTGGATCGGAGCGGCCAAGGGAAGGTCTACTCGCTCATCAGCAGACGAAGGTTTCAGCAGATGGATGTACTGGAGGGACTTAATGTCCTGATTACAATATCAGGTACGCCAGCCTGATTCTTAGAGAATGACGGCTCTATGTTACTACAAGTGCTACTGTTCAACACACATTGAACAGACACCTGTTTCTGGAGGACGTGTTGATGTTGTCTCTTGCCGCTTTGTGACTCTGTCTTTTAAACCGTGCAGGCAAAAAGAACAAGCTGCGTCTGTACTACCTGTCCTGGTTAAGGAACAAGATTCTCCACAACGACCCAGACGTGGAGAAGAGGCAGGGCTGGACCTCAGTAGGTGACTTGGAGGGCTGCGTACACTATAAAGTGGGTAAGTGTACACTGCAGTGACATGTTGAGGGGAAACGTGCCCATATATAGAGTTCCCCCACCATCTGGAACTCCATATATGGGCAGAAACTACTTCTCCATCTCACTCTGAAACATGGTGGTGGTGGAATCATGCTGTGAGATTGCTTTTTTTCTTTTTTTTGAAGCAGATAGAGAAGCTGTTGGGAGATGATGAATGAAGCTTTATATAGGACAATGTTGGAGGCAGTTTAGTTATCAAGACTTGGGAGGAGAAATGAAAACAGGAGGATTGATTTCACTGTGGAGGTTCCAGAGTGAAAGAAAAGGACAAAAAAAGGAGCTGTAAAAATATTTAAAAGCACTAAGTGGAAGAAAATGGAAAATGTCTTTATTTTCATACATTTGTTTATTAATAAAGCACTCAAATACACTGTACAGTAATAAAGAACAACAATAATAGGAAAAATTAGACATTTAAAGCAACTTAATTTTTAATTTACGTGGAATTTTAAAAAAACAAACAATTCTGACCAATGTTTTGCGATGAATATTAATCGTCTCTGGTTACAAGTCTGTAAGTTGTCTTGCAGAATCGAAGCAACATTATTGTGAACTAAAAAAAGAAAAAAAAGTAAATTGACCAAAAAAGTAAATAAAGCTAATAAAAAATACTAAATATATATATATATAAAAAAGCATATTACAGGGGATACATTAATGGAAGCATGCATGTGTCACAATGGTGTAGTCAAACTCTTCATCTTAATCCAGAAAATTGGACAAAAAATGGTAAATGTAGAAGATTTTCTTGTAGTAAATTAATATTTTCAACAATTACTGTTGTAAATGATTTGCCACTTTAATGGCTTGAGAAACTGGTTCTTCTATGCATTTACGTTGAGGATGCTAAATAGCAAAGCACACCACACCGTTTACTTTTCTTTTTTTTAACAATGATTATTCAAGAAATATTTGTACTTTGTGTTCTCCTGTCACATAAAATCCCATCAAAGCTCAAAAAGTAGAGGTGTGGATACATTTGTTAGCTGCTGTCTTTATATTTTTTCCCTTCCTGTTTCAGTGCGATATGAGAAGATCAAGTTCTTGGTGATTGCGTTGAAGAACGCGGTGGAGGTGTACGCCTGGGCTCCCAAACCCTACCACAAGTTCATGGCCTTCAAGGTTTGTATCATTAAAGAACATTTTTAAAAATTAATAACCTTTCATTTTTCTTTTATTCTTGGAGTCAAAGATTGAATCTCAATTGTTTGGTCAGATGAACAACACTCCTTTTTTTTTTTTCATATGCTGTTATTTGAACTAAAAGTCAGCAGCTAACCACGCTATCCACCTTCATCTTTGTACCCTTTGCGTTGGTAGAAAACCTAACAGGGTCACTTCCACATCCAGAGAACGAGCCTCACACGCAGAGCTGTGTCCCGTTTATTTCTGTCCTTTGGGACCTGAGCTACTTTTTCTCCTGTAGCCTCGTAGTTTAACCCTCTCTCCTCGGAAACGTCCAAAAATATACTTTGTGTGAGAGACAGCATGACCGTCAACGACGCGGCCGACTTTATCTGTCGCTCAGCTGCTGGTTAAGTGGGAAAACGATAATTCAAGATGGATTCCTGCTTTCATATCTTTATTCACTCATTCAGTTGTCCTGTTTTTATTCAGTCCTTCAGATCCCTGCCTCAAAAACCGCTGTCTGTCGACTTGACCGTGGAGGAAGGTCAAAGGTTAAAGGTCATCTACGGCTCATTGTCTGGTTTCCACGCCATCGATGTTGACTCTGGAACTCCGTACGACCTCTACCTGCCTACGCACGTAAGCACCTGCTCTGTTCTCGAAAGCGTTCTGTAGCTATTCATCCCTCTTAAGCTTGTCCACACATTATAAACACAAACTGTTTTTGTTTATGTAATAATCCAGTTTGTGTTCTGCCCTCCTCAAACCCAAAATAAACACTTTCTCTGCAAAGAACAATGGAGAAAATACCAAAAAGAACCCAGTGAGTTCTGGTTTGACAATGTATTAATTGCTTAATACTTTTCAAGGAAATAAAAATTTAAAAACTGTATTGGTCTACCGCATTAAAATCCTTATAAAATACATTAAAGTTTTTTGTTATAAAGTGCCAAAATGTGAAAAAGAAAAACAATGTATATTGATCAACCTCTTATTAAGCAAAGCAAATGCAGGCTATCAATAATTATTTGAGTAATCCATTAATCTATCAATCTGATTTTAAAAATGGCACATTCTGTAAATGTTTTAAGTATTTGTAGTAGAGGATGAACTTTTATCTAAAAAAATATTTCCAACATCAACATGTGAAAATCTCAGATGTTTTCTGCTTGATTTAACATCAGTGCAGTGCAGGGATGATCTTGTGATTATTATTTTTTTTTTTGATTAATAGATTGATAATTGGATAGCCAAAGGTGCTTAATAGGAAAAATCTTTTACGGAAATCGGTTGAGGCTAAAGCTATGATAAACGGGGTGGAACATTTTTACAAAGAACGTTTTTTTTTATTTTTTTTATCCTAAACGCAAAATGTATACATTTTGTTGAATTTTGGCTTAATTACTGCCATCAGAATGAATCTGTATACTCTAACGATTAATCAATTGTTAAATTAGTTGACGATTATTACAATAATGGATTCATCTAGATTAATCATATGAAAGCAAAGCTTTAGTTCTGACCCCCTGAGGTTCCATCATATTTATGGATCTGGCATTTCCCACAGATTCTCCATTATTTAACGATCTAGAAACCTTCAGACCAACTCATCACCTCAAACTGAAGAGCTGCTTCTCAAACTCTTCTAGCGCTGCAGCTGGACTGGGTGCCTCTTGCTGCTGCTAACATGCTCTATAAATGTTAGCATGCTCTATAAATGTGACTTGTGTTAAAGGAGCATACCCAAAATCTGTCAATACACAAACCTAAAAACAATTTTAGAAGTTATCCTGTTCAAACCACCATCTAGTCATGTGTTTCACGTCGTTGTGCTCCAGATTAGGCTTCAGTTAACTATAAATTAAAGGTAGAACACACAAATTCCTCTTAAACATCGAGTGCAGACGCTGGTGTAAATTCTGTCATCCAGGAAATGAGAAGAAAATGCCTTTATGCTCCACAGGCAGCCAGATAACAGAACATAACGGGAACCAGGATCGGTTCTGACCCAACGTCCTGGCAGCTACTGATTGTTGGTGTTGCCTGTTGAATTCTTTCGAGCAGCGATTATATTTCTGCCCCCACCCGTTTTATTTCCATCCCTGCTTTCTGCGTCTCCGGTGTGAATCTCTGGAGAAGTTGTGCTGCACCTCCTACTCACCGTCTACTGATGTTAGTCACTGTTGTTGTTGACTTCTCCTGCTGTCCTCTCTGCTCTCCTCTACAGCCGTCAGATCCTCCCCGTCTGACATATCATTGCTCTATTGATGCTGGTTTTCAACATCTGTTGTTAATAAGCCTGCCACAATAAGAAATAAATCAGTAGAATCGCGTGATAAATTAAAATGAGCGTGATAATTTCCATTTGGAAAGCCGCCATTTTGAGAAACGCCACAAACATTTGACACCCAATACGAAGTTGTTAGTCTGCACTGCCTTTCCTTCTCGCCTGTTTTTCTTGACTGTATTTTTTTTTTAAATACAATTTTGGTTATAGAGACTTCATAATCAATTTTAATTGTTGTTTCGTTTGTTTTGTTTTATTTTGGATATTTGAAATCGTTTCCGTTTCCACTGTTAAATGTTCTTCAGAAATGAAAGTTTGTTTTATCTTTCTTGTGTTGTTATTATTATACCATTATTTTTATATTAGTTACATAAGGTCTCAAAATGACAATAATATCGTTTTTCTCAATAATTCTTGGAGGAATTTATTGTCCAGCAACATTTGTTGTATCAGGCCTGGTCACTACTGTCTCCTTCAACACTGGTCATATTCCTGACAATGACTGGCCTACTGTCTGCCTGGTTTATATGACATGCAGGGTTTTGTTAACAGTAACAGTCTATGGCTGAAACATGGGAGCCGTTTCAGACTTTAAGAGGCTTTCTCACATTTCTGCAAATCAGTTTGTGTGGAATGTGAATAAAACACCCACTGCTGGAGAATCACCGCTGGAGAAGCCTCTCTTTTGTTCTGCTGTTTTCCCCCCATTCCTCTGCTGCATGTGGGCACATAAAGCTGACTGTAGACGATGGTGACTCATGGCTACATTTAGACTCAACACATCCTATTAAGCATCTTTTTTTTGTTTGTTCTAGCAACATTTAAAGTCGCGCTGTGAGGTGGAAGAGGCAGACAGTTTTAGCTTTTGGGTTTGTTAATGGCAGCATGTCCACATCCTTAAAAAGTCCTACATTCATGTATTTAAAAATGAAGGTCTTAAAATGCTTTAAATTCATTTAAAAAAGAAAGGCGGGCTCACGGGTCTTAAACTTTATCTTGGTAGGAGTATTTAATCTCGTATATTCTGTTTATTGTTTTTTTTTAGTGAGACTTTTTAACAGGCAAAAGTTTGAGTCACACTCAGATATATCTTCATCTTTGTGACTCGAGACGGTTCAAGCTACTGCTAACTAGCTGCTAATGTAGACCTGTGACATGTTACTGTTTACATCTGAAAATGTCCTGCATGTGCAGGCTTGAGGGCAAAAAGAAGATTCTTTTAGTTTCCATCCATAGCCACGCTGTTGCTGTCGGACATTTTCCATTAACCAAACGAAACCTGTAGATCAGGGGTGTCTAACTCATTTTGGTTTTGGGCCAAATCAAGATCATGAATGCTCTTAAAGGGCCGGTTGTGCCAGAATGTATTGATAAAACCTGATCACAAACTTTTAAAGTATCAATGATAGTCGAGAGGTTAATGCTCCCGGCTGGCAGCAGGGCGACCTGGGTTCGATTCCCGGCTCCGACCACACCACATTGTGACAGTGCAATGACAATAAAGTTGAATTGTTATTATTATTATTGAATTCTTAAAATTAAATAATATTATTGAACATCTTTTCAGTCCCTCCAGGATTGTGTGATTCTTTTGCAATAAAAATCAAAATGT
>CAEFZY010034077.1:0-62594 GCA_903066815.1 Brachyrhaphis roseni
GGTTTAGTTCGGTTTTATAAATGTCTAAGAGCTGCATTTGTACTTTGTCCCGTTGAATATTATGGTCGTTTGGTGTTGTTCACTTGTATTGTTGAGAGCTAAAAGTTAGCCGTTTAGCATTAAGCTATTAAGCTCGGTTAATTAGATGCAGCTGCTATTTGTGTTACTATTTCCAATTGTAATGCCTGAACTGACCTATCTGACTGATTTGTTGACATTCCCTCTAGCGCAGCTCCTTCTAATGGATGCATAACGTAACCCCAGCCTCTACTGTAGCTCTATTCTATGCGCCTTATAATGCGGTGCGCCGTATATATGGAAAAAGACGTGAAATGACCATTCATCGAATGTGCGCCTTATAATGCGGTTCGCCTTAGAGTGCGGAAAATACGGTAATAGTATAAAATTCTAATTATTAATTAGGAAATCATTCTGCATTGATGTATTATTAATATAGCTCTCTCATAAAAAGTATTCTTATGTGATCATGGCTTTAAGGCTGCTTCACTCTGTGTTGAATCTATCATGAGTGAAACATTAAAATTCAAGGTTTTCCTATGTCTCTGCAATCCATCCTCAAGTTGGAGCTATCAAAAAAAAAAAAAACTCTCTTCATTCTGCTATGAATCAGCTTGACACTTTTGGGTATTTTTGGAATCGTTTCTAGAATTGGAAACTAACGTCTGCTCTTTTGCTGCAAGGTATGAATGTTTAATGATGGACCCCCTGAAGAATGTGTTGCTCTTGGAGGTTGAAGAGTGTGAATGACTGTCAGGTCTGTTAAGGGTCAGAGTTGAAATTGATTGTTTCACCCCCTCCTCCCATCTAGTGTGATTGTACTTTAGTTTTTATATCAGGCTTTTTAATATATATATATATGTATTAAAAAAACAGATTTGAAGTCATGTTAGCAATGTCTTTCAATCCCATTCAGTTCATGTCCTATATGGCAAGTAGAGCTACTTGCTTCAGGCAGTATTAACCATATATTAGCACAGGAAATGAGGGTGGGGGTTTACTTGGGTTGAGCCTAAAATAAAGCAATTCAACTCAAAATAAATTTCACAAAAGCAGCATTAATGAATTCAAAAATAGTTTTAGCTGAAGGAAGTTTGAGAATATCCTAATGAATTTTAATTTAAAAAAGGCTAACTGAGAACAATATAGTCTTACAGCTTGTTTTTGTTTGTTTGTTTTGCGATCTGGGAGTTGTAAAATCAAAATTTTAAGGGGAATTTTGCTGAAATGTCCTCTCCGAAAGAGGCAAGCTAAATCTCTCATAAATGTTTTCCGCTCATTATTAATCTAGAATGTCTGATTTTCATATTTTTAGTTTAGAGACAACCTGATGACTCTTCCCAGGTTGATGGAAGCAATTATTTCAGATCATTGCTAATGTTTTTTCCCCCCTCATTTGGCGTTGTGCTAAACACCTGTCTGCTCCAGAAAGGCGAACTGCCAACACTCGCTGCTTTCATAGAGGAAGCTACACTTCCTGATCAGCAGCACCTGGTTACTTATTAGCCCCAAAATTCTTTAGAAAGGCTGGAATTAGTCATTTCTAGAATTTAAACCTGGTACAACTTCCTCTTAACCATGTGTGCTTGACAATTACAACTTCTTAATTCTGTTCTGTTCTTTAAAGGGAGCAACAGTCACCACAAGGATTGGGAAATATGACCCCAACACTAAACAGAACAAGGTACCAAGTTGCTATATACACACACAACTCCTTTATTTTCACTTTTATTCCATGGCTGCACATCTGCACACTCAACTCTATGCCTTCTGCCCCGTCAGCTCCTCTACACATTCGACAAACAGGTTTGTGTCAGCAGCTGCTCTCTGAACAAGGAGGAGACTCTACTAGGTAAGCTTCGGTCATGTGCAAATAAAAATCTAACAACTGAACTCGGTTGTTGACCTCAAATAAAGTTTAAGAGTATTTATCTGGAGAGATGTTTCACTTTATGGTATTATAATGCAGGAACTG
Source organism: Brachyrhaphis roseni (assembly GCA_903066815.1). Classification (NCBI taxonomy): domain Eukaryota; kingdom Metazoa; phylum Chordata; class Actinopteri; order Cyprinodontiformes; family Poeciliidae; genus Brachyrhaphis; species Brachyrhaphis roseni. The sequence goes on from CAEFZY010034077.1 coordinate 1,994, forward strand.
TGATGCTTAAAACCATGGGAGAAACTCTTGCATATTCTCTGCAGCCATGGCAAAAGATAGTTAATGAATACAGATTTAGCGTGACTGTTTCTACAGCATGACTTTGGCTGTTTTCTTTCTTTTTTTTTATGCTTTCAGCGGTCAGCTTGGCACAGAACACCAGTGTTCAAGAGCGCCTCAAACCAAGTAACCCACTAGAAATGCTGTCTTCTATTTCAGCCCGTTAAATAATTTAAACCCTGAATGAATTTGTGTTTGATGGAAACATTTCTCCATCGTCCCCTGCCTGTCTAGTATCAAAGTGTCTGACTCTGCTGATCGAGATTCACCCCATAAACAACACCAAGGTCCTCAAGGCGGTGGACTGCAGAGTCAAAGTGCAGGTAGAGTTAAAGCAGCCCGTTTCCACCTCCTAAAATTTAATAGCAACGGCCTAAAATTAGGTCACGGTTTTGTTTTTTTTTTCCATTTCAGATTTTAGAGCAAAGAAAAACATTAAGGCTTTACAACAATACAAAATATTTATACTTCTTTAAATGCAGCGTTTCATATTATGATAAAAAAAAAAAAAAAAGTAGTTTGCAGCCAAATGACAAAGAAAATGGCCAAACGGCAACAACCACAAAACGATTTCTTGTGCAATTATTATTGTTCTGAATCAATCAAAAAAGCACAAAACACAAAATCCCCACCATCAAACGTTGTCATGGCAGTATCTTGCTGTGGGGAGACTTTTTATCAGCAGGGAAAAGGAAGCACATCAGAACTGACTTAAAGATGGAGGCGCTAACTGCAGGGAAGAACATATCAGTGGCTCCAAAAAGACTGAGGTAAAGTTTCATCTTCAGCAGGAAATTAACCCTTCAGATAGAATATTGGTCTTTAATAGAATATTTTAAATTTTAACTGGTCCAGTAGAGTGTTGACTCTGATTGACTACAAACTCACGCCAAACTGTTCAAAATTAAGCGTTATTGCTGCATCTGACCACTAGTTGGCAGTCTTCCACCTTCTCAGTTTTTTATCCAGCATTTAAATGTTGGTTTTGGATAGCTTTCATTAAAATGTGCTTGTCAGCAAAGCTGTGTGGAATAGGAAAAAACAAAAACAAAAAAAAAGCTTATTCTTTGATATTGCTTGTTTAAATATGGTAATCGTGTTTGAAAAAGGTACAGAGGGTATTATTTTGTCGAATTATCTCAACGGCATCTTAGCCTGAAGTCAAACTCGTGTTTTTTTTTATTTGAATTTGTTAAATCTAATTATCACGTCTTTCTTTTACATGCTACTGTGCGACTTTAATCGATCTCGCATGGAGATGTTTTATCATTTGAAACTAAACTAATTTAGGATGCAGATTAACCAGGAGAAATCTTCATGCGTTCTTGAGGTGGATTACTGCCTTAATTACTAAAGTCGTCTTTAAATTAACATGAACCCGGATTAGAATCAGGATACTACAAAGGTGCCAATAAGCATACTTGAATATTCATTGCTTTAACAAAGAAAACAAAACATTTCAAATACCTGATGCCTGCAGGTAATTTATGCAACACAGAGACAGTTGGATAAAGTAAAGTGTGCAAATCCAGAAATAAGAAAATTTATGTAAGGATAAAGTTCTTGGAAAACAAATCGATTCCTTCTTTGCCTTTTTGTAAGCAATGCTTGACCTATTTTTAGAAATAGTTCAAATATTTTAATTAATAATCTATTTCTAATTCATAATTTTGCATTTTTGAACTTGTTTTTCAGGGAAAATGTCCGTAAAACAATGATACTATTAAAATTTAATAAACGTTTAAATTATTTAAAATCGAACTAATAATTAATTGCTGATAGTTTCCCTGGAAGATAAAGTCAACATGATATTACCCACAGATCAGTTTGTTTTAGCCAGTCTTCAAAAGAGGAAAGACATGTATACATGTGTTGGTCTTCATAAATCAGCGGTTTATGAAGACCGGCTAAGCTAACCTGTATCTGAAGTTAAGGCAATGATTAAAATCTGTTTAAAGCCAGTTTACTTTTGCTGGACAAGGCTGAACAGAGCCATTTTAGACACATTAAATCTGTAAAGATATGTATCATTAGCTATGTCAAAGAAGCATTTTTCATGTCAATGAAGTTACTACATAAAACATGACCACAATATTAGACAAAACACGAAAAGCAAAAGCATTTAAGTCAGAATATTGTTGCTGTTTTTTAAAGTCTCTGTCGTTGGATATAAATTGTGTATCTTCAAGGCCTTAGTCAATCAATATTAACGTGGGCTCTATGCTGGCTCCATTTAATCCGCATCGTGTTTGTTTCAGTTCCTCCATCAAGAAACCGAGACGAAATCAGCGCTGGAGAGCCATCTGCTGCTGTTCGCTGAAGATGGATGTCAGTGCTCTTGCATCGTTTTCTGTTTGCGGTGTATACTTAATGCTCAGCTGCAAGCTACACCATGAAACCAAATAGAAAGTTAGGGGAAGAAAAGAACAAAAAACTAATTGAGTTATTGTTGCATGATTGATGTTTCAGATGTGGATTTGTACCACGTGCTTCTGAGCAAACAGGAAGGCTACAGAGTGGTAAGTTACAGATTCCTCCTCACTACTGCTTTTCTAAATAACATGTTTGTGGTTAGGGTTTGTTCAGATTTACATTCGGGATGTTCCTGCTGATAAATGATGTGGATCTTGGTGCAGCCAAAACAGCACGCGCTCAATGATTAATAAGGAAGCTCATCGGAAAGCGTTTAGAGAGACTGAGAGCAAAAGAACGCACTGCTTCAAAAACTTGAGCCAGCGTGTGCCGAGTGCGTTATCCTCCAGAGATCTCGCATTAAGAATTCAGCGCGTCTGCGAGACTGAAGGCGAATGTTTTGCGTGACCCAGGTGATGTCAAATCCCGAGCGCTTGTCCAGGACGGCGGAGAGGATCATAGAAGACTTCTGCTGGGCCCAGTGGGACGGACACACACAGAGGCTCTATTGTCTCACGCGCAAGGTGGCACATACAAAAATACATCCATCTTCCCTCCCGTTAACGTGGTTGTAAATAACAAGAGATGCATAACATTTTGATTTGTAGGACAGGTTCGTGCTGAGATGCATCCAGTTTTACCCGAACCAAAGCTGTGACACTGTGGTAGGCCATTGTTTGGTGTTAGAAACAGTCAAAATTTTTGCATTATTGATCACCACGCAATAACAGTCACTTGTTTTAACAGTTTGAGCTCGTTTTAAAGTTGCCTGCTAATGCGTTCCACACAGTCAGGTGGGTAAACCGTTGTTTACACTGTGGAAAACCAAGATGTATTCAGTATTGTGTTTGACCTTGAATGTTGATTTTGCATGCATGTGTGTGTGTGTGTGCGTGTGTGTGTCCAACAGATTTGTAAGTTTGGGTTTTGACCACTATCATGTGGAAAACCCTGAGAAGGAGCTTGTCAGGATGCAGGTGTTCACAAACCAAAACGGTAACATATTCACACCTGTATGTTCATACATATTCTTTCTTTGGTAAATAAAAAAAAAAGACAAAAAACAAATACGCATGTATAACATCTTGTGTTTTTGTGTTTTATGTTTCTCGATGAAAATAAGAAAGTAAGTCCCTAATGTAGTTCAATCAGAGCACATGGTGAAGGGTTTTATTACAACGCCTGACCAAACTCCTTGAACTTTTCCAAGTTTTGTCATGATGGAACCACAAACCTCTGTAAAAAAAAAAAGAAAAGATCAAATAAATTAGTGCAGGATTGTGAAGTGGAAGGAAAAGAAAAAGTTTTTCCATATTCCTAAAGGTGTTCTTCTTAAAGCACAACATGGAAGTGTAGATGCTGTCCATCCCATCTGATACATTGGGAAAGATTTTAGTCTCTATATGTGCAAATATGGTAGAGATTTACACCAAAAGACTTACAGCTTTAATGATTGTCAGAAGTGATTCTATGAAGTACAATAATACAGATGCTATGCTGTTCTTGTTTATATTTCATCTTAAAAGAACAAAATATATTTTTCCTTTGACTTTAGAATCGCGGTAAAATCCCGACAGAGTTGAAAATTGCTTTTTATGACAAAATGTGAATAAGTTCAACGGGTTTGGATCATTTCGCAGGGCACTGTGTGTGTGTGTGTGTGTGTGAAATTAAACAAGAGGGCAAATTTGACCACAGAGGACCAGAAAATCGTCACATGTATCATGTTCTGATAAATAAACGAGGCCTTTGCTCCAGTAAAAGGCGATAAAAACACCATGTCAGATCAATAGGACAAGAATATGTTGACCTTGATTTGGACATATTCATAATAAGCCTCCAATTTCTTATTTGTCTAATGTAGGCAATGTTCATCTAATACTGAGACTTATGTGTAAAAGAAAAAAAAAGAAAAGTAAAAAAAAAAAAAAATTAAAAGGAAGATAGCACAGAAAATGTTGGAATATTCTCTATGTATTTTGCAAGACAAACAGTTATAGACTCACCAAAAATGAAGACATTTTTAGATGTCTGTTGAAATGCAAAAAAGGGCAGAAGACGCAACAAAAATTACGTTCCATCAGAGTGTAGAAGTCTGAAAATGTTTGTTATTGAATTACACTGCAATTTCAGAGTTTTGAATATTTAGTTTAATTCATTTATGCAAAAAATACAAACATTCATAATGAAATAATGGCAGAAGTTTTTTAAGTGATAATTTCTTAAATATTTTCATGGATGGATGGATAACTTGATAGTGAATAAAACAAAAAAATTCCCCATTGGCTACTCTTATTTTCCCAAAGCTTGGAAAACACTTAAAATAGTGAGAACATTTTTATATTGGTCAGATGTTAGAAGTGGGTATTATCATGCACCATTTTGAGGAAATAATTTGTTCACAAGGAGTGAGTAGTATCGAAACTACAAAACAAACGTGCAAAACAAGTCCAGGCCTCGTTGTTTCCATAAAAATGATATTGTTTTAAGAAAACAAAACAGAGAATTACCTGGGTATCCGATTTATGCATTGGGCTGTCGGGTGTTTGCTTTTGGAATCCAAATCAGAAACTTTACACTCTTCTTCTTGGCCTTTTAAGTAAGTTTGATTAATCATGCACACATACACAGGGATTTAATTACAATTAAAGCAGATAATTTATAATCCATGACTCCTAAACCTCTCCGTTTCTCGGCTCGTCTTTTCAGGAAGCATGTGTGTTTGCTACAGCCAGCCGCTAACGGACAAACAGGAACTGACCTACGTTGTGGTTTTAGTTCACAAAGGTGAGCACGCCCCTTACCTCTCTGCTCGGCTCACCGTACATTCCTGCTTTCTGGACTCATCTCATCCCGATCATGTGGGAACATTTGGTTCCGCTCACTCCCCGCAGATTGCAGCAAGAGGTTCAGAGTGTCCCTCGGAAACGGCGCGCTGAAATCAGACCAGCTTCATCCACTCTTCATCCCCATCGGTCACTGCACACACAGAAATGCATCATAAGCAAATACCAGAATATGTTTACATTTGTAACTTTGACTGAAGGAATGGGAGGAATGTGTTACTTTCAACTTCATCGTATGAGCTACTATCCAGTGCACATGTGTCAAACTCAAAATTTATCTGTTTACTGCCAAATTTGATCAACTTCTTGAAAATTATAAAGGGTAACAAGTTGTGCTAATAATTGGGAGTTTATTGCAGATTTTTCTCAAAAATGATCAAACACTTTCTTAATTGTACTAAACAGCTGCCTCAGCCTTAATTAATGTTAGATTATAGTCCATGATCTATACAGCGAGTAATAAAACGTCTGATTTACAGTCACCAATCAGTGCAAATATCGCAAATATTTCCAAGTTTGTACCACAAACACTTTCATTTTTATTGCAAAAGAAAAAAAAACACAGAAAGAACTGAAAAGATGTTCAATGATATTTAATTTTAAGGATTTATTGATATTTTAACAGTTTGTGAACAGGTTTAATCAATACATTCTGGCACAACTGGCCCTTTGATTTGGCCCAAATGAGTTTGACACTTCTGCTCTGGTGTCTAAGAAACGTCTCTTTTGCAGAACATGCTCTCTAACCGCGATGCTGTGTTACTTTTACATGCAGGTTACTACATGCTGGTGTATCTGCGGGGTTGTTTCCTACACTGCATCAACACCAGGCAGCAGGAGTTGCTGTGTCTCTCCCTTTTTCTAACCGGTAACTCACAATTCAAAGCCCAGCAGTGGCCGCACTCGACTTTCAAGGCTGTTTTCACTTCAACGTCCGTGTCCGCTTTGTCAATTTCTAAAGGTCAGGATGCCAACTTAGGCGCGCAGCTTCAGTCAGACGCTCTCACCGTGATCCACAACGGTGATGAAACCAGTGTTCGCCTTTTGGAGCTGGCAAGTGGGTCGATTCACACCGCTGAGCTTAGCCCGGCTTACCTGCTGCAGATCCTCAGATCAGATGCGCGTCCCCGGTGAGCGCAATGCAAAACCTTTTTTTTTTTTTCCACCTGGAAGTGCAGTGATGGTGACTTTGGTGATTTAAATATAAATAGACAAGAGATATGAGAGCAGAGGGATGGTGGAACATTGCTAGAAAAGAAGCAGTCGGGTGGAAACGGAGGGTTATTTTCTATTTGTCGGAGTTATTTTCGTGTGTACGCACTTCCTGAATTTTAAATAAATTTGACTTCAACCACAAAGTTTGGAAGCAGGCAGCCCGGGAAGAGCTATCGAACTCAAAGTTGCTCTGTCCTCTGATTTCATTAAGTTTTCTGCTTTATTAAAAATATATTGCCTTTTAGAAATAAAGCAAAGGGACTAACACTTTCACACATTCTGTCAAGTTACAACGCAAGTTGGCTGGAGAGTGTAGACAAATATTAAATTTTTTCGTCTTTCCCCACATTCTCAATTAGAGTTAGGTCTAGACTTTGACTAGGCCAGTCACTATCCTCCAGTTTTACAAAGAAAAAACAACTTTTGAAGCCTTTAACTGGATTTCTTTATAGATTGACCTGTAATTAGCTCCATCCATGCTCAGAATCACCTCTTACCTCCATTGTTTCTGTAGCAACTGTATGTCAGGGTCCCATCTTGAGTGATATGGTCTCTATTTACAACTATAAGTCTGATTTCTAAAGGTAATTATTTTCACATGGCTTTTTTAGGGATATGTCAGGAAATATTTTTACACCACACACTATTTAGATAAAAGAAAATGACCGATTTCCTACTGCTACAAGTTTGCATATCGAAAGGCCCTCTAACTACTAACACCGCCGTAACGTCAACTATTGGCCTCTTCCTCTGCATCTGCTCACATTAAAGGCACATGTCATGTTTTTCCACCTATGCCCAAGGTGTCCCAGCAAGAGGACCGACCCCCGTCGCCTGGCTGCCCTCCACTGCCTGCTGGTTTTCATGGGAGATGACCCGAAGCTGGAGCTGAAGGTGCACATGCAGACAGTATAATGAAGTGTGTGGACAAAGATATTGACCTTTGAAGTCCAAAGGCACGGAGCTCAGGCTCGCATTTGGCTGTGCATTTCGATATTATCTGTTGAGCGCAAAAAGAAAGGAAAATCAAGAAAGGCGAAGCCATTGATTGTTGCCGGGTTTGGAAAAAGAAAAAACAAAAGATCAATCTGCTCTCCTTGAAGCAAAGAAGAGGAGAAAGAAGGGAAGAGAATGCATACACTTAGGCTGCTTTTATGGATATCTACCTCTAGGAAAATTGATTTCGTAAGAATAATTCATGGGGCAAAACTTGTCTATTTGTGCAATTCTGTGGAAATGCTGCAGGTGTCAACCTTGAGTTGGGGAAAGAAAAGTAGGAGGAACATAAACATTAAACTGAAGTTGTTATTAAACCAGTGAGAGAAGAAGACAAGTGGGCAGAGTCAACAGCAGAAATTAATGACTCGATTTTTGGTTTGGACACTGTGCTGAGTACGACTAAGACTTTATTAGTATTAGATCTAAAACGGGATGTTCCAGCTGCCCTTATAGATGAAATAAATTATTTCTTTAAAGGTTAAATGACTCACCAGCTTCATTAGGGCACCTAACAATAGAAATCGGGACACCGTGCACCGCGTTTGGGATCTTTGTCGTTTGTTTTTATGGGGGCCGGCTTTCAGCACAGTAGCACCTTTAGCTAATGTGATTGCGTGTTCATGTTTTTGGCTCTGTTCAGATGAGTTTGCAGCTTCAAGGAAACGCTGCGCGATTCGACACAAATTGACAATCTGTTTGTTCAAAGCACCTAACTGAGATGCAGCTATTGGGAAGGCTCCCCTGAAAGTTGTTAGAATTTCAATTTTTTGTGGTGTAGATTATAAAACTACAGAAACAATAAAACCCTACAAATCTTGTCAGATCAACAGCTGATCTGACAAGATAAAGACATCATCTTTTGTTACGATAAGAATTATGGTGGGAGTTTGCTGAAAATCTAAGAACACATCCAGCCTTGTCATATTTAATGTGGGAACACATTACTGTCATTGTCTAGCACTCTGACAGATTTATGGAAGAGTAATTTTGGGACGGATTTGTCCACTTTGCCAAGCTGCACGGTCCAGAATCAAAACACCAGGGAAACAAAGTGTTGCTTTATGTCAGGACACTATACAGAATATTAAATCATATACACTAATTGAAGTAATAACAGCAGTAGTGTTTTTATAACGTTAAAAGGCCTTAAAGGATGTCAAATATGTAACCTATAAATGATGATTTCCTGCAGTATAAAACTGACTTTTGCTCTTATTTTTATAAGCTAACTCAGCTAGCTGCTACCACCAGCTTCCCTTTAATCCAAATGCATGAGTTATCTATTTTTTTTAATGCAAGCTATGGAATATATGCACAACAATAAACCATGCAGCCATTTCTACAAAGTTATAGAACTATTTTATGGACTTACTTCCTGTGCAGTTAACCGTCTTGTGTTCATTTTTATTCCAGGTTGTCGAATGGCTGTGTGACAACATGAACCCCTTTGAATCCTTCGATCAGATCCAAGAGTTCATTTTAGGTCAGTCAGCGTGAGCCTCCTGAGTGTGGCTTATTCTTCCTTTTAGAGTCTTATTGCTGCACTCGCTCCCCTTTCTTTTCCTCCACCTCTTTCAGTCCATGACAACTCGAATGCTTACATCTAGTCTACACAAAGCTGAATTCTTTCATCAACTCTGTTTGGCTCTTAAATTTCTCCTCGCAAACCTGTGCCAAGCCGCCCACACAAATCAGGGCATTTAGAAAATAGATTCTTTTTTTTCTCTCTCTCTCTCTCTCGAGACCTTGGAGACTTGCAGCTGGCTCAAAACAGACTGTAGATGATTAGGTTCTTGTAGAAAGCAAATAAGTTGGAGAAATGAAATAGAACATTTTAATACATTTGTAGTTAGTAATCTTTAATTAACAAAGATGTTACTATTCTTACTGAAAGGTAATGTCTGTTAAATATGATTTTAGAAGTCTGTGCTCTTTAAGATAGAGATTTGGCAATAAGATTTATTAATTGCATTCAAGACTAAATAAATGTAGACATACCGGTGCCTCAAAGCTTTTTGTTGACAGCTTGCGTCTGTGCTCTATATTTACACATTAATGTATGTTTCTGTCATGCAGCGTCTTTGTTTAGAATCTGCTATAAGAAGACTCTTGGCCTGGATAAAGTCCTACCTTATTCCTGTTTGTTTGAAAAAAAGGTACCACACACACTATTGCTTAAATGCAGCCAGACATGCAAACTCTGGCTGCTTTGTTTGATATAGGTGTTATGGCTCTCTGCCCAGGGTGCCAGTGCGTCATGAGGCTGTAGATATGCTCAAGCTTGGGGTTAAACTAAAGGGACATCCCTACTTTTTTTTCTTTCAAAATCTTTACATCAAAAACCTGAAATGGTCAAGCATGAACTAGATTATCCTACTCTACATAGAAAGACAATTTGTGTCATAGAAATTTGTGGTCTTTACTTTTAGTGTGGTTTGGGATTTTGTTTCAGGAAGTCCCAGCCTGCCTGTTGGAGCTCCCTGGTGTTTTGTGTACCACAGAGCTGCGTATTGTGCCTGATTTTAAGGGAAAGGTATAAAAAACTCACACACTTTTTAATACATTTAAATGAGCGCAATTCGTTAAGCTAAAAACGTTTCAAAACATCACTGGGCAGTTAACATGTTTTGCTAACTGCCCAGTAGCAAATCACTTAACTGACTGTTAAGCTATGCCTAACTGACTGTAGACTAGCTATGAGCAGATAGCTTTACTACTTAGCAAGCTAATAACAGCTTAGTGCCAACAATAAGCAATTGACTGTTTTTTCTAAAGCACTGTTTTAAATTCTTTAGAAAAAAAAATCAAACGATAAATACTGCAGGTAATTATTCGTCTTAAAAATCAATATATTATTGTCTCAGTAGCAGAATATTTGTCGTTTACGCATTTTTGTGTAGACAAAAAGTTGGTGTTTTACTCAAGAACTGCATGCGGTCCATGTCCTTCGCTAACCTTAAAAACACACCGAGTCGCTGCATTTTCAATGGTGGACATAAAACAATAATTTGACATCTGCTTGTGTTTCTGTTTATATGCAGCTAATTTGCAAATTATCCTCACTCTGGTTTGTCCTTGCTTGTTTGGACCTTGTTTGTTTCCGCGTATCACTGGACAGGCCGCGCGGCTCCACGGTTTCTGGGCAGAGCTGCAGTGGAACACAGAGAGGACGAAATGTTTGAACGCCGTTTCCAACCCAAGATACAGAACCTCACACATCCGGGCCGACTGGGAAAAATTGGTGAGTGGCTGTGCTTTTGTGTGTGTGTGTGTGTGGGTATAAAGCAAAAACCTTCCATGCATATAAATTACTGTAAATCACTTCTGACTCATCATTTCCATTCTAAAAACGGCCAGCTAATGTGGAGGTGTCTTTTTCTGGATGTCCTTGTCAGCATACCTGTGGGTATAGTCCAACAGTGTCAGTGTACTTTCATCTCTCCCATCATGATGATGATGATGGTGGTGGTGGTGTTGTTGTTTCAGAGGTCCGAGAGCAAAGCCTCCAGCCATGTGAATCACTTGGAGGAGAACACAAAGAAGTAGGTCTGCCTCCCACTGGAGCTCTGTTAAGAAATATGTTCCGAACTTGCAGACCTGAAGCAGGGAGGAGGAACTGCATCGCTGCTTTTCCACATTATCTGGATGAAATCTTACTAATAAAAGGCAGTGAATGTAAACCTCAGGAGGTTGATGTTTAGAAGCTTGTGGTCATTTTTAACCCCGTCTAGTTTTGAATAAATCTGATAGGTCTGATAAGTTGCTTGATTAGATGAAAAAATTAATAGCTTTAGGTTTCACCTCCAGTTGATAATGACATTTAAAGCGCATTAAAAGAATAAAACATTTAATGGTAGCTAAAAAAAAAGCGTTTTTTTCTCAAAAAGGCATTCAAAAAACATTAACCTATTTACAAAAATAACTCATACAAATTTGATCTTATATTACAGTATTATAGTATTTACCACTTAGTAGTTATGAGCCAATAAAGTGAAACTACTGGAATAACAGGCAGTAACAATGGCAGCGGTAAAACTGTATAACAATGGCGTAATTTGCTGTTATTTCATGCAATCAGTCAAGTTCTGTAGCCAGATTGTTTCTAGCTACTGCAGCTTTAAATTGCCGGGGTTTTTTTTAGAGTGATGGGTGTTGTCGCTTTAGTTTCCACAAGATCTTTTGCGTTTTTGTTTTTCTGGTCTGGCACTGAGGGACAGAAACGTCTCGTGGTTTTCGAAACCGCTAAATGACACTTCTAAATACTTGGCTTTACCTTAAATACAGCCACCACTTTTATTTCCTATCAATTTTTTTTGTTGTTGCTGGATTTATTTTAAGGGTGCAGTGGTTTTGACTTTTAGATCTATTATCATTGCACACTAATCAGTACAATAAGATTAAGAGCACAGCTCTAGTTCAGCCCCTAACTCTCTGCTGCTTCCTCCCAATTATTTAAACCTTGAACATTTCCCTCACTCCTTTACAATTTGGCACTTCACACAGTCTTTGAAGTAGCAGCATGATGCATGTAGTGCTGACTAAAAGCAAAGTACAAGAGGATAATGATGCATCCTTGATGTAGTTCAAGTGCTCCTCAGTCTGTTCTTCTTGTCTGCTGGCACATAAACATGTTTCACTCGGCTGTGGATAGTGATATGAAGATACTGTGCCTTGTAGAAGTGCATCCCTACCCGACCTCGTTTTTAATTCTTCACGTAAAACCCCAAACTGAAATGTACTCTGTTAAAAGTTCATTTGATTTTTGCAGGCAATCATAGATCATCTTTCAATATTTCCATGTGTTTTGCTCCTTCAACCTGATATTATTCCAGAAACAACAAATATGCTGTGGCACTAATTGATGTCAAATTGGCTGAAAATTAAACAAAACATCAAAAATGTTATTGTTTTTTTCCCTCATCTCTGAACTGGATTACACCTCCATAGTTTTAGCTCTTTTTTTTTTTTTGAGGCAGTGCAGCTTTATATTTCACTGTTCTAAGAAAATAAAAGAAACTCCAACTTGAGGTCTTGTTTTTTTCATCAAGCGTCTCTCTTCTCATTTCCAGGGTTCTTTCAGTGGTTGACACCTGGTGCCTTGGTAAGCCAAACCGAAGAGAGCACTCACGTTCACTTACAAACAAAATCCCCTGAAAGGCGACGCAACATTTGCACGGCGCGTGACGCAACAAACCCCTTTCGTACATAATGCAACGCCAAACGCGTCGTGCCCAGAGGAGAGCTCACACTGAAGCCAATTTATTTTGGAGGGGAGAGTTGAAAAGGAGGGGATTTAGAAGAGAAATAAATAAAGTGAAACGAGACAGGAAACAATGAGGAAGAATGTGAAACTTACATAAGAGCGGGGAATAAGGTACTTTCCTCTCCCGTCTCTCCTCCAGCTTTCTGTCTCTCTCGTAGTTCGAGTGCAGCTGCGATACGTCAAGCCTTAATGTGGAGTCTTTTTTTTTTTTCTGTTAAGGCCACAGAAGGTCCAACACCCCGGATTCACTTGAAGAGACGTGACTGCACCTTTCCAAAAGCAGGGTGTTCTCTGGAAAGTGTACAGAAAAACACAAAACATAAATAAATGTTAAAAAAAACAAAAAAACAAGTCAAACTGACATGCTGTTAATATTCTTTGTTGCATTTTTAAAACAACTTCCTATCTTTTGATTTCTCCTTACAGTTGTGATACAGCATCATGAGCATCTTCACCTTTTTTGTATATTACGAGGCTGTATCTAGTAGAAAAGGTTGAACATTTAATATTTCTTGAGGGGAGGCGGAGGGTTCAGAGCATTCAGTTCAACATAAAAAAAGTTAATTATTTTTGAAAATTAAGAAAGGTAGTATTTATCCCACTTATAAAATGTAAAGTTATATTGAAAGAAACCTTGTCATAGTTGAATTTCGTATTGAATCAAGCAGGATTTGCTTTTATTTTAAAGAACAAGATGCATCTCTCTTAATAGCTTAAGAGCAACAGTTAACCCTCTCAGGCTCAAATTAAGTTGTAGTTGCAGGAAAAATCTGATATTTGGAGAAAATGATCATATGGAGTAGTAATATACAATTCAGACTTTTTTTGAGAGAGACATTTAAACAGCATTTCAACAGCATTTAGCTGTTGCAAATCTGCAACATCTGCCTGGAGAGGGATAAAATGTTTGAGTGAAGTTACATTTATTTCACTCTGAAATGGCGTTGAAGCCACTTGTGACAGTGGTCATTATGAAAATGCCACAGCAAAATGTAAGGCTTTTACAAACTAACATTGCTGATGGTCCACAAACCTCTCTGGTTGATACACGCTCCGTTTTACAGAATATACGAATCTTGGTCAGAAAGATCCTCGACAGAAACAAAAAGTAAAAGTCCATCTTGATTATGTGGGATATGAAACCTTTTTTTTTTTTTTTTGCGACTGATGTTTGACTGGAGTCTCCGTCTCTGCTGTCCAAGCAACATGAAATGCCCGATATTTGAAATGAACAGGACATAAAAACTACGAGGAACGCCACGTTTCGAGAATTCATGCCTGAGACTTTAGTGGTGTGCCGCTTAACAAATTCCAATTTATATTTAGCATAAAAAACCACTCAGTCCCCACGCTCAACTTACTGGAGCCTCGTAGTCATTTCCCCTCAGATCGCGTTCTTAAATCGTGAGTAATTTAATCAAACCAGTCGATAATGAATTCAATACAAGAGATTGGTTTATAAAGACTTCTATTCCAGCTGTCCTCTGCATCTTTCTTCGACACACCAGACATCTGCGCATCCTTTCCCGCTGAGAAAACTCTCTTCCCCAGGTTTTCTCTTTGCCACATCCGTTTAAGCCGAGCTGTCACACAGATATTCCTGATGACAAAGCTTATTTGATATTATTATTGATATAACTGTCTAAGTGACGACACTGCGCCCACTCGATGTCTGTAAACGCCTAGGAGAAAACAGCGTTAATACAATGTGAATGTCCCAAACGTCATCATAAAGACAGACAGACCGGATGGGTTAGGGAGGAAGTTTAAACCGAATGAATGCCATAAAATAATATCTCAAGCTATAAATAAGCTTGAGATATTTATAACTTGAGATATAAATATACCTCTTATTGTTAAGCATGGTAGTGGCAGAATCATGTTCTCATGTTGTCTTTCTTTGAGCCGATAGAAAGAGAGGGTTCATCTGCATTTACTAGTATACAAAGTGTAACATCATAAATATTGTTGGTGAGACTCAAAGCTGAACATTTTCAGGAAGTGAAACTAATTCTGTAGCTTTATTACACAGAGTGAAATACTTACTCTCTTGTAACTTTTCTGGCTTACACAGATAAATCCCACTAACGGACTACAAATCACAAGAAATAAAGGCTCAGAGTATTTCACTCTGTAGTGCATCAGTTTCAGTTTCTGAAATGAGTGACAAAAATATAGAATTTTATGTCTAATTTATTTAGTTGTACCTGTTGCAGACATTTATTTAGCAAATTAAACAGGATCTTCTGCATGTTGGCCTGGCTATGATGGAGCAATATATAGCCGTAGCATGTCAGCAGGGTATAAGATCAAAAAGGCTGCTTAGTGTGTGTATGATCAAAGATGGTGTGTATTTGTGTACGCAAGAGCGTCTAAAATATCGTAGATGAAGCATAATCTGCTTTCATGAGACTGACATGAAAGGACTTGCACAGTTGGACTTCTGCCTTCTAATCCCTGAGGTTAAGAGATGTATCTTTAAAGCAGAAAAAAAACATTAAAAATTAAAAATACACCAAATGAATCTTCTGATTAATAAGTCATCATCTCTTTTGTCTCATTAACTCCCCATAAGGCGTTGCTTCCGCCTCCCCATTTTTACTGATAGCTTATTACTTAGAATATCAAATAAGCTTTGTCATCAGAAGTTACTTCAAAAACACATTTTTATATTTGCGTTTTTTTTCCTTCTTCTGCAGATAAAAAGCTGGTGCCACTTTTTCAAGAAGAGGACCATCAACAAAGGGCGTTCATCGGCCTGGTGAGAAAACACATCAAGGGCCACAAGATTGCACTCGCAATGTTCAAAGAACACGTCAAGAGTCCTCACTAAAGTAAAATATTATGCCACCAAGCTATTTTAGGCAAATGCATACTTCCAAATGTCAGGATACAGATTTGGGGAAGTTCTTTTCCTGTTTTGAAGACAGAACCAGGCGATCAAGGACTCGTTTCTAGAAATGCCGTTCCTCTTTTTGGCTCCGATATCAACTGAAAATTGACGAGGTGGTGAAGCAAACAGCTGCCTTTTAAAACATTAGAGTAAAGATATAATGTTAAGATGAGGGACAATGGACTGCGTAGTAGTTTAAACCTTAAAAAAGGTTTAAAGTTAGCGATTGCACCATGACAATGCCACTGAGGGGAGAGATTTACTACCAATTTTAATATGACGACAAGGGTGCGAACCGCTAAAGCAATGTTGCTAGCGACGTAGATAAAAAATTGTGAATGCTTTGTAGGATGTGTATTGTATAGCTAAAAGATCTATATTCTTCAATATTTATGAAAATTTTTTTATTATTTAGATTATATCTCAATTAGGTATTGTTTGCTTTAGCTAGTACTAAGATATTTCAGTCTACATAATTAAATCCCAACATTTGGTCATTGAAAATTGAAGAGCAATGGCTGAATGCTTATCAGCAGTTTTTTTTCTTTTCTTTTTAACACACACGTTCTTTATGTTAATTCGAATCCCAACGTGTCAATTTTCTCCCCGGCGTCGGAGACGGCACGAGAAATGTGTAGCAGCTGCTGCCAGTGGATCCCCCCTCCTCCCCTCGCCCCCTTACAATAGAACAGGTTGATATATAGATCACTGAAAATCCACAGTGTAATGCTGACAACCAGTTATTTCCCTCGCTACAGCCATCTGTTATAGTGAAGTTCCTGTTACGCTTCAAATGAGTCGACTCTTTAACAAAAGAGGCATCTTAAGGTCCTTGTCCTGCCTTTTTTTTTTTCTTTTTTTAAACCGTGCTGTGTTTGATGGACAATTTCATATCTTTGACTTTTCCCTCTGCTCAGCATAGTTTGTTAAAGAGCAGATAGCTTCAATTTAATAGAGTTCAGTTAAGCTATTCTTGGGATGGCCCAGTCCTCTGATCTCACTCCATTTATTCCCTCCATTACTTGTCCTACTTACATCATCTTCAGCCTTTCAATCTGTTTCTTGAAATTTATTTCCCCCCCCCTTTCCTCATCTTAGCCTCTTTTAGCCTCTTCATCCTTTCACGTCCACAGGTTCTCCCCCCTCTCACCCGTTGGATTTACTTTTGGAAATTGCAGGAAAACTCCATTGTGAACTCTATGTGACCCCAGCCGAGTGCTCTCAAATATCTGCATAAAGCATGCAAATATGTCTAAGTTC
Organism: Brachyrhaphis roseni; assembly: GCA_903066815.1. NCBI lineage: Eukaryota > Metazoa > Chordata > Actinopteri > Cyprinodontiformes > Poeciliidae > Brachyrhaphis > Brachyrhaphis roseni. The sequence goes on from CAEFZY010034077.1 coordinate 18,942, forward strand.
AAGCCGCACGTCTTGGAAAAATAACGAGAGCGTGTGTGTGTGTGTGTGTGTCTTGCATTTGCAGACAGTCGACAAACTTCGAGAACATCTCAACAGATATCTGCCTCAACTGGGGAAGAAGAAGATCGACTTGCTGGTGGTCAACTATGTAGCCAAGCTGGTAGATGCACTGTGCATGTTTTTTTGTGTAGGCGTGTGTGTGTGTGTGTGTGTGAGAGAGATGGCTAAAGATAAAGTGGTTTTGAAATAGAAGTTATATTTATTTCAAATTTTCCCCCCTTACTCTTGGAAGGTTAAGTGACAGCAGAAATCGCTCAGTGGAGAAGAAGTCTGCAGGCTTGCACTTAAAACTGAATGGTTTGACTCTTTGCTGGAAGCCATAAAAGGATTCTTTGAGATTTCCAAAACAAGCGTGTGCTTTTATTATTTGTTTTATGTTTCAGTACACGCTGCTGGTACCTGATGAGTGACGTTTGTGTTTACGTTCAAATATAATGCGTTGCAAGCAAAAAGATACTTTTGAGGACTTTAACCGCTTGAATCTTTACGTTTTGTCTCGTTGCAGCCACAAATGTTACCTAACCCTTTCAAAAATGACATCGTTTTCCATTTTCATTTCCTGTCCATTGTAGGAAAATCATTTATTTTAAGAACTACCATAAGGGAAAATCTACATTTTCTTCAACGGGGTGATTCATATTTATAGACAATGGGGTCGAAAAGGTAGAATGCAGCTGCTTTAATTCTAATCATCTTGCAGAAATGTTGTGCAAAACTAATAATAGTAATAAAAAAAAAAATAAAATCACTTTGAAAAACTGCTGAGCTAGAATTTTTACAGGAGAGAAGCTTTTATAGACAAACGTCAAGGAAGCTGGTCAGAGTTAATGGGGTGATCCCAGATGACAATCGTGTCCAAATTACTGCTCACAGTTGCTCTTCATTCAAAGACACTGAGCTTCAGCGATTCTGCTTAAAAATTAAAAGAAAAGAGAAAAGGACTGCGTACGATTTCCCTCCCAATCACTATAATGAAATGTAAAATTAGCTGAAGTTTGTGGATTTAACGTGACCGAGTTGGGAAAGACTTTTAAAAGGCCCTGTAAACTACCTTATGTTCTGTCATTTTCTAAACCTAACCACAATTCATTGCATGAAAATGTATTGAAATACCTCACACTGAAAGGTATGATAAGCTCACACTTCCAGCAGACCAGAAGTAATTGTGTCACAGAGGCAAAAGCTCTTCCAGAGTCACTTTTCAGGGCTTAAGTTTGGCTTTGTCAGGGCTCCCTTGTGGCCAGTGGCCAGGGCTTTTAGCCTGACAAATACCCTACAGCCAGAAAGGTCTAAACATGGGCAGAGGTCAATGGGTAGGGAGTGAGATAAGAAAACCAGGAGCTTAAGAGCAACATTAGGCAACTCTGTATGAATTTTGTATGATTCATACTTAGCCTGGGTGATTTTTTAAGTATATAGAAGCATAGAGGTGGATTTTAAGTTCTATTTTTAGGATAAGCTTCCTAGGACATGAAATACAAAGTGCTACTAGTGTCTGTGGACTCAGAGTTTATCAGACAATGGCATTTGAGAAATAGAGTACATTGTATTTTTTACATAAATATGTCATTATTTTTTACATGTAGTAAGACAGACTTCCCTGCAATCTTAAAAAGTTATTTTGTTTTTGTTTTGAGGAAAATGCCTGCTTTATCCCTTTTTCCTCTCAGTTCTTTCACCTGACCATGAAACGGAGTTGTGCAGAGTGTGCTTAAAAAAAAAGGAGTTAAGCTTTAAAGTTAATAACAAAAGTTGTGTAATGAACGTTAAATCATCCATCCTTCATCTACTACACTACAACACTTTAGTTTTCAAGCTTGCAGCTCTTCAAGAATCATTTTCGTTGGTTCAAAAATACTGTTAGAGTCTTTTCACATGTGTTGAACTAAATAAATGTTCATTATGCGTAGACACAGCACAGGATTATGTTTAGGTGGGCTGCATGGTGGAGCAGTTGTTAGCATTTTTAAATCGTAGCTTTTAAAGTTCCAGGTTCAAATACCAAACTTTTTGCACAGAGTTTTTATGTTTTCCTGCAGTTTGAAAATAATCTTTCTAAATACATTTTAGTGTTGAGTGTGTGTGTGCCTGGTTGCTTGTTCTATGTGTCTCCCATGATGTACTGTCATTTGTATGTTCAGCAATGGGGAGTGGGTTTCTAATGTCTACATTAGATATCTCTAAAAATTTGTATCTATGGTGGACAGTTCATGAAAACACACCAGAGTGTTTTTACAAACAAATTTGAGACGTATTAGAAAATGTAATGCTTTCCTGGCATTCATTTTGGTTTGCTTAATTGATGAGGAAGTAGATGAGTTTTATTGAGCATGTGATTGATCAATGTGTTCACGCAAGAGCGTTCACTGACTGAAAACGCAGATGTCCGAAATGAGAGAAGCCAATTTAAAATATGACGGAAGAAAAATGGAAATGAAACACAGATCAAACATAATAGAAATAGTGACAGGAAACAGGACTAAGTTGTGATATTGTGAGCTGCCATGTCAAAGGTTTGCAGAGTGACGCGGAAACTGCGGGATAGTCCTCCAGTCAGTCCCTTAGTATATCTCAGACATTGCCAGTCTTTTGATGCCACGATGTTGGCTGAACTGCAGCTGATAAATGAAGCCTCAAAAAGGCAGAGGAGGAACCTGCGAGTTTTCAAGGCACCTTCCTGTCAGAGTTTCTACATTTGGCTTTAATTTGCATATTTTCTGAGGCGGCGGTTTCTTCAAAGCTGCTAAAGTCAACATCAGAGAGCTTAGAGTCAACACACATTCAATGGAAGGCAATTTGTAACGGTGCAAACAGCTATTAAGAGGATTTATCTCAAGACTCTTAAATGGTTTACATTTAAAACAAATGAATAAATGGAAGGGTTTTGACACCGTACAAAATGCACTTCTCTTTAAGGTTTTTCTTTTTTTCATGTTTTCTTATGTTGATGGATTGAACACAGGAGATGCTTTCATTTGCATAACCAAGGAAAAGGAGACACCAACCCTTTGTCCTGCGTCTCACCGGGACTGTTGGTTCTGTAAAGTCAGGTTTTAATATTCCACCGAGGTAAATCCCTCCATGGTTTCGAGGTGCTGAAAGTAGACATACAGCATATATCAATGCGGCGGTATAAATCAGGCCAAGGGTAAGGCTCGAATTGAATAGAAAGCAGAATGTGCCAGGTTTTGAGTCTTGCAGAGGTAAAATAGGAACAGAGAGGAGGAAGAAGAAATCCTCCCTTTGCTGCGACGGGGCTCAGGGATTTTTAACCCCGCGCCTTCGACATCCTGCTGAACGGAACAAAAATAGGTACCTGTGTAATCGCTTTTGGCCTCACTCCGGCTCAGACACACAAGGTGATTACTGGGTTTATCCAACGGAGTGGAAGAGAGATGGAGAGACTTATTCAAAGAGAAACAGCCTTTTGGGGTCACTTTATTTTAAGCACAGCTGACAAACTTCGAGGCTTGTTCTGCAGTCAGCCTGAGTCACGCTTTAACCCCCCCCCCAAAAAAAAACAGAGGTAGTCCTCTACAAATAAAGAGCGTGTCCCCCTTTCTTGCTGGTGCTTATTTAGACTAATGGCTGCATCGACACAGGGGGGGAAATAGATTACAGCTTTTAAGACCCAGAGAAGTTTCAGCTGTGATAGATTACGGCTCCACTCTGCATTATTGTCACTGATATTTATTATTTCCCCGTCCCAGATGCAACAAACAGCTCAGAAAAAGAATAACCTGCTAATTGCAGAGTATAAATTGCACACATACTTTACAGCAACACAATTAAAAAGAAGCTGGCCGCGATGTCCCGACTTCTGTAAATGAGAATTTGTTCTGCAGCGAAGGTTGGTGCATTTTGCTGCAGGAGGTCGCCACTGTTTACTGTTCAAGACAAACTGCTTAGTATAGATTTTAATTCATTACCGAGAGTCAAATCAGATTTATTCATTATGAGGCTGCGACTGCTTGGGATGTTTTTTCCTTATTGTTTGAGAGTTTGTCTGTGATCAATGCCAGCACGCATTGTACTCACAGCATCATCCACACTTATTTGGTACCTTAGGTAAAGATGTGCAAATAATATTAAACTCATATAGAAGAAGCATAATCTCAAACTGAATGTCAAAAAAAAAATCTAACATTTGAATTCAGCACTTTTTTTGTGTGGAAACAATCAAAATTAATCACCATTTGTGCCAAAACAATTATAAAATAAACTGAACTGAAAGTATTTCAAAGAAAAACTATATTTAGCTTATTTTTTTCTATCTAGTATATCTAACTATAAATGTAGAGTATAACAAAAGCCAAGAAACAAGAAAAAAAAAGATGTAGTTCATGTGGGGTAGATGTGTGTAAGTAAGAGCTCCAAGAAAATCTGTGCTAAGCTAGTTAACATGTAAATTAGAGGTAGGTGTGGGCTGGTTGCTTGTATTACAATATTCAAAAAGTTTCAAAGTAAAAGTTTGAAAAAATTGCTTTTTTAAAATAAATAAATAAAATAAAAGCAATAAAATTCATGTATTATAATTTATGCCACAAAACTGGTTTTGCTACTCAACGTTATAGTGTGAAAATCTACTATCGGCTCACACCTAATAAAAGTTTACAGCTAGTGAAAAGGATACACAACTGTACCTTTCCTCCATGTACACTAAGCAGGACAGGAAAATGATGTGAAGCAGTGGAAAAGCTTTCTTCTCTGATAAAAGGTCAGCTTTTACCAGAGGACTTTAACTTTTATCAAGGTTGTCAATACATGTGCATAATGATGCTGCAAAGACACAAAAAAGCTGGAAAACAAACCTTTACTCTGAATAATTAAAGAAGTTGTTAGTTCTAAATAAGAAAGAAGTATTGCAGTTTAAAACATACATAGCGATTTTTTTTTTCGTAATTTGCTCAAGTACTTAATATCCAGCTGTGAGTTCACATCTCATGATTTTTTAGAAAAACTTTAACTTCCCAGGGGGAATTGGAGAGAAAGGTGTGAAAAGAAGGGGCTCAGAGAGTGTGTTTTTCCATTTTTTGTTTTTTTTTTGGAGCTTATCTGTTACATAAGAGCAGCTAATTGAAACTTCCACCCTAAGGTCACAGGAGGACGTTGCCGCTGGCAATAGGAACAGGTTTCCCACTGGTGTTCAGGATGTGGATGAGGCAGACCGTCTTCCTGTTATTGTTCGGGAGACAGCCGATCACTGGGTGGTGCGTGGGGAAACAAGCTCACATGGTGAGCGTTTCAAAAGTAACCCGAGTAAATGCAAATACCCTTTATTAAGGGATAAAGGCTATTAAAACCAACACAGATGGGAAAAATAACCAAGCCCATCATTAAACAACAAATTAACTGTGGTTAACCATATTTTCTGGACTGTCGAGTTCAACGCCACCCCTAAATTTGATACTTCAAGACCAGAATAACTAAGAAATGATAAATAATACCTGTCTGAAAACAAAGTTGTTGCTATCAAAGTTAAGTTTAGTCCTGTTTTACTTGTCTATTGTAACGATTTTGTTACAGTAGATTGTGTGAAACATGCAATTGTGAGAAGACCGCCAAAAAAACAAGTAGTCTTTGGAAAGAAGAGCTGTGTGTACGCTTTGACAGCACTGTGAATTTACAGGAACCAATAATCGTTGCAGCAGGTAAACACGTGAGAGTCGTGTGTCTTCAGGCGTCGGTTCAAAATGATTGCGTTCTGTAAAGTTTCCAGGCGACTGATTTCGTCTGAGGGCAACATTTTATTGGAGTCTAATGGAGCATGTCTTTCTCAAACCACTAAAATGTGTGTGTGTGTGTGTATTTGTATCCGTATTTAGCTGGAGCTCATCAGACACATGCTGGAATCAGCCTGGCTGAAGTACAAACTTGTCCCTCATGCTTTGTGCTTGTAAGTAGTCCAACTTCCTCTTTTGAAAACTTTTGAACAGACTCCAATAGCATTGCTGTGTTTACATGTGGAAGTTGACGGCCTCTCCTTTTCATGTGTGAAAGTTGCATAATCCTCTCAATTCTTTTTTTTTATTTTTTTTTTTTACATTTGCTATTTGGTGTCCAGGGCGGCGAAAGGCGGCCCGGCCGAGTGGGCCGTATTTCACTTCATGCTTCGGATCCTGGAGTCCACCCGGAGCCTCTGCCTGCCTCTCCCACCTGGTACAATACAGATCACAGTTCTACTTGTTCTTCTCATCCCTGTTTCTTGTGCGAGCCACAAAGAAAAACACGTGTCTCCCAGTGAGGCGAAACAGAATTGTGCATTAGCAGAACGCTGACGAAGCTCTGGGAGGACAGGAATGCATTTTCACTCATTTGAATTAATTTCACAATGTTCGCAGTTGTTTGCTACATAATTCTTTCTTTTTTTTTTTCCATTTTTCTTTTTTTCACTCAGGAGGAAAGCTTTAATTTTAAAAGTGAGGTCTTGAAGGTGCCGTTTCACAAATGTTGGCCTGCAATATATTGCATGAAACGCGTTCCACGACGTCAGCTTTACTCTGTGAATATTTCAGTCCCCCCCCCCCCTTCATTGTTTTCTCATTTCATCGGTTTGTTTCTCCAGGCTATCACACCCTGTTTGCTGTGTTCGCTGTTCGTTGCCTACCTCATCAAACCTTTCTACAGTACATTGACCACGGTTTCCTGCAGCTCACTGAAACCTTTGTGTCTCGTCTCATGACAGGTTTGTGCATAAATACGCATTTTTAAGGGGTGTGGGGGAAAGTAGATCACCTACGGTACTCAGAACAGTTTTGATTTCTATTTGCAAACATCCTCCATACTATCAAAAAGGTGTTTCTTTTAAAGTCGAATTCATTCACTCAGAGTCAGACTAAGCTGCATAACAAATTGCATGTTTGCTACACACAAACTGTTCAGTTGCAGTTTTCATTTACCTTAATTTAATTCTTCCAAGGCAGTTTGCCATCTCTTTAGAACTCATTTGTTCTCTGGTTATTTTCACAAGAAGTGTGAAAAAAGCCAGAGACAAACTCATTTGATTCTTCAGAATGTACAGGATCAAATCAATCGAATTCCATCAAAGTTATGACAAAACGCAATCAAGTTCACAGCTTAGTAAAATTTTCCATTTTATGGAAGCCAAACTGATTGAGTCACTGACTTTGTAGCAATCTTTTACGCTGTTCAAGTACGTGGCAATAGTGGAAAGGAAAGACCGCCTTTAAACAAGAAAAAACCTCCCGCAAGTTCTGACTGTGTGAGAGACCGGCTTAATTAAAAATGTGTTATAGCTTTATAGAGGAATGTATAACATGCTAATAATTATAAATAGTTCTTTTTGTGGTTGGCCAGCTTTGATTTAAAGATGTTTCCTAAATATGAGCGACAGGGGGCGTACCTTTGATTTCTCCAACATGACTTTCCTTGTTTTGAGGGAACAAATATTTCCAAACAGTTTTTTCCCTTTTCTTTTAAGTGAAACCTGTAGCATTCGACTGTGCAGTAGCATAATCTGTTGTCTCCACAGCAAGATTTTTCTCTGGCATCTCATTAGAAAAACGTTGAAAATTGTAGAAAGTGTACAATGTAAAATATTAGCCAATTTCAAACAAGCATTCTTAAATCTTGTAGAAATTTTAGAGCGGAAAGGTAAACTGGCATGAGCTGAAATTCTGCGATTAGCAAATCAAGGCATTCTAAATTGATAAAGTATGCTAACATATTAACATTAGCTTTAGCATTGTATGCTAATGCTAATATTAAACAATGCGACTTGGGACTCCCTTGATTCCAGCTCTTCCCTTTAGGTTAATAGGCTAAAAGGGATAGTCAGTAGATTTAGGTTTAAAAATTTAACTTTACCAACTTCTTTTTTCCACTGAAAGTCACATTTCAGAATGACCCAGCTTGAATTTGATTCTAACTGAGAATAAACGAAGGTAACTCACAATTAGGGTGCTGGCAAGGGGACTTTAAAGTTTTTTGGAAAACACACAGAATAAGCAAATAAAGAAAATAGAGAATGCATGTCCAGCCTTCAAACATTTTAATAATCTTTAGAGAAAGAGAAATGGTAGATAAATCCACACTAAAGTCATTGTTTATATGGGATGTTTTTGTAACAGTGTTAATACCTCATTATAAATTAAAAATGTGTAAAGCTTAAATAACATCACAGATATCCAAGGATCTTGTTAAGAACTGTCATTAAGAGCCATGAGAAAGAGCTTTCTTTTCTTCTCTCTGTCTCTCAGCTGATGCCGAGAAGCAAAGAAATACAGCAGGGGGTTCAGACAGTGGTTTAAAAAGTACAAATACTCGATTGACGTCAGGTTCCTGCTAAGGTCGAACAACGTTTCTGAATGCGTAAAATGGGCGGCAACAGCCACAACGCGAGCAACCAAAGGCAAAAAGTCTATTAGAGAGACCGCAAGGATCCGAGTGAACAGTCTATTGATCTTTAGCTTTTTCTTGTCAGACATCTGAACCTTCCTGACGCCTCTCACAAGCTTTACGTAAAACACCAACACCACAAGTTGAGCAGATATCACTATAGCGACGTGGACCACCTCGGCTTGCGGTTCGATCATTTTGTTCCTACAGGACGTCTTGTCTCCGCTTGTCTTCTCCGTCAGTGAAAACACAAGTGGGAGAGGCAGCAGGGCCCCGAGGACCCACACACTGGAGAGTAAAACCCGCTGCCATGCTCGGGTCACTTTTTCCCACTTGGCATGATGAAGAATCTGGGAAGTGAAAAATAGCTTTAGATATCTACTTACACACAATATTCAGGGTGCATTTATAGCTATTACTCTAGCTACTCTGTTATTACTTATGTCTTTCCAACTTACTTATCCATTAGGCATTGCAAGAACTTATCGCTTCCTTACTACCCGTTTATATAGCTCTGTATTTCAGTATTTAGTTACTTTACATAGTTTTGCTAGTGACTAGTCCTAATTGATCAACATGAAATAAAACCACGTGTTTTTGATTTTAAAGCAGACAGATGTAGTATTGGCAAAAAAAAACCCAACCTATTTGTCAGAAATTAATGTTTCTGAAGTAGAAGTACAAGCAGTGTGGTTACTTTTATTTTTCCAAGTACAACAGACTGAAAATAATTATTTCTTACAGTTTAGTATTGCTAAATATGTTCAACCTGTTGTCCGTTTTCCTAAAACAGTAAAGTTTTGAGTTCTGTACCTGGTAGTAACGTTGAACGCTGATCAGCAGCAGGATGTTGGAGCTGGAGGTTATGCAGAATAAGAAGATGAAAAAGAAAAGTTGACACAATCCATGCGTCAAATGGGGTCCGGTGGCAAAAATGGCCCCGGCGATCACCAAGCAGAACAGCGAGAGGAGGTCCGACAGAGCCAGGTTGAAGATGAGGCGCTTCGTCATGGAGGAGCCTCGCAGGTGGCTGCTGAGTTTTACGATCATGAGGATGTTAGTCGGGATTCCCAGAAGGCAGCTGAGCACAGCAATCACGCCAGCAGCAACGTACGACGGATGGCTGCAGGACAACAGAGACGTTACAAAGGTGGAGCAGTTGGCGTTTGAGGAGGAAAACGGCGTTTCAGTGACAGAGGCCATTGTGGAAGAGAAAGAAAGAAAGAAGCTACAGAGCTGTATCTGTTGTCAGGCTACGGTTGAGTGAATGCGTCGCATCGTCTAAGAAGGGCATTAACTTATTCTGCAGAAGGTGTCGCACTAGTGGTTTGTGGTCTTGGTATGTAATTCAGGACAGCATTTATTGATTGCAGGGGCTTGACTTTGGTTATGCAGCTACAGTTTGCAGAAGACACAGCATTACTTTACTGTCACAACACCGAAGGTCGTCTTTAGAACAAGTTGTTCCTTAGGCACAAATAGTCATGTTGAAATCATCTTTTCATTGTCCCCAAATTGTTGCCTTTGACGTCAGAAGCCAACAATTGCCATTTTGGAGGAGTATGTTATTGTCATGGTCCAATCGAGAGCTCTTCTTTCAGAATGATAGTGAGATACTTAACAGCATGCAGATTTTTACAGGTTTTTAAATGTCTAAGGTCTGATCTCTTCATTTTTGTGCACGACTTCAGAGGTCGTCTTATTGTCGTTTAATCTCAGCATAAAGAAAACTCACAGGTGTTGCTGGGATATTTCACATCAGCAGGTTTTTCTCTTGTTGACACTCTAAACACCTGTCAGCGTGCTTTGGTCAACCACAGCCACGTGGCTTATTCTACTCTCTGAGTTTCCCCTGAAAACCAAGAGACCCGACCAAGCAGATGACCACAAAAGCAGGTCTTGTTAAAAGGAACACTGTATGATATACATTTCATTTAAGAAAACTAAAAACTACTATTAAATTAAATCCTTTTAATGCACACTTGTTTAGCGTAACATTCACCAACCTGATCCATAACTTTAACTTGAGCTAAATTATATTTGTGAGTCCATCCGACTGGCCTGTGTCAGTCTTCATCCATTTTTTCTTTTGCCAAACTTTGACGCCTTCCAGCTGATGAAGCGATGTACACTTAGTCACACTATGCGCAATTAAGACTTGAACAGTACACAGTATTTTCTGTCAGATAAACACAGCGAAGCAGCAGACTTTCCCAAAAATCGAGCATTTCCCATTAAACTCTCACTACATTCTGGCGAGTGTTGCTGTTAGTTAAGTAGTGCAACATCATTGTAGTGCAAAAAAACCTTAGAAAAGCCTTTGTAACCCTTTCCAGACTGACAGTAACTTCTTTCTCATCCTTTTTTTTGTCCCATTTCAAGTTCTAAGACAGGTTCTATATGGTAAAGAAAATTTTAGGAAGTGGAATGATTTGAAAAGAGTTACTGCATTTTAGTTGTCCTTGCAAAATCCATTGTCCGCATCAGTGTATCACTTGAAGACTTTGAAGTCTTCGGGGTCTATGCTTCAACGCTCCTCGGGGATTAATCAGATATCCGTGTATCAATTGGATTCACTGTTTACTTTTTGGTAATTGGCTGCTCAGGTGTGAACTTTCTACTTCTAATTACAAGGAAGAACCCAAGAGGACGGGTCTTCCTTTAGGCTGGGCGCAGACCTCAAACTAATTTGACTTATTTCCCCCCTCCTTTTACATAATTTAAGGAGATGAAAAAGAGTCTCGTTGCCGGCTTGTTGAAAAAGAGAAGGCAATGCGGTTCTGAGATTGTGATAAATTTCTGCAATGAGAATGTTTGAGGAATATTAGTTATTATTAGTGCTCTCATGTCAGGGTCGTCTTCAGGTGGGACATAGGAGGCCATGTTGCCGTTATTTTATGTAATTCAAATAATTGAAGTCCGATTTCCAGACAGAGTTAATAATTTCAGTATTTGAATTATGTAGTGGTTTCCCTCATAACAATTCTTGCTACGTTTGAGTCTTTCATAGTAACAGGACTACCTACATTACACATGGTTTTGATGTTAGATTAAAATTTTAGTGATTTTAAATCTTTAACCTGTTTAATTTTAGCTATTGTTTTTCCTTTTCAATTTTTGTGATTTTGTATGTCAACGATTCTAAACAAATTCATTAATTTCTTCCTTTTTGTTTAGATTTGGACAACAGTGAAGCCAACGAGCGACTGAAGTTCGGCGTACTTAAGAGACTTCCAGAGGTACTGATGTGTGACCAAATTAACCATTAAGATTTTTAATTAGTTTAGAAAGTAACTCATCATCAGTCCTTATAACTTTATGTTCAGAATAAACAGTTTAACATGGAAGAAGTTGAGAGAGTTTCCTTCTCCCAAACTAACTCCAATTAACTGAGAGTCTGGAGTTATTTTTGATCTCATTTTCCTCAAACATGTCTCATAATATTTGTGTAACCACCTGGTGGTTAAGACTGAGAAAGGCTTTCTGGAGACTGAGGTGACTCTGGGTGTTCAGACTCTTGTGTAACTTCCATGTGTTCCTGTGTGTGTGTTTGTTTCATCCGCAACGTGATTAGAGGAATGTCGAGTGTTTTGCATCTCTGGTGCTTTTCCTGTCCGTCAGACTTTTGCTGAGTGAGTTTGGTAGGCAGCAGAAACTCAGACACAGCCTCACACATCCGAGGCAAAGTAGGAGGCATTTATTTCTTCACTTTAGAGGATTTGCACTTTGAGAAACACAGTGCAAACCACAGTTAGACTTTTTTATTATTTTTGAAAAAAAGGTCAAACTGACTGAACCATTAAGTTCTACTACTGTGAAAAGTGAAGAAGAAGAGGTTAGCTAATGTTAGACAGCTATCCGCTACGTCAGACTAAAAGGACTTCGCAACAGAAAACTTTAGTTTGGAGGAACTTCTATAAAACATGGGGAGGACTGTTCTGGAAACCTGATGTTCAATTATTGATGTTGCATTACTCTAAAAAAAAATATAAGAAAAAAAAAAGCTGAGTGATAGAAATGAATGAATAAAATCACTGGAAATCAAGAAACCTGTAACTTTTGATGAAGATCAAATTCGTTTTGAAACGGGGTTTGGATATTTACATCAAGGTGAGCTTTAGCTCTGACAAAAGGCCAATATAATGGTGGTAAAGAAGAGCAAAGGCAACCAAACTGATGCCAAATTAGACCTAAACTCAAAAAGCTTTCTCCCATTACAGAACTGTGATTATTGAATCAGTAGCAGGTGTACTGATTAACTAACGAGAAGCAGCTGTTAGGGGACCAGGAAAGGCACTGGAGTGAATGGCTAATGTAAACCAGAACAACAAAACACAAAATAATAACCCATGCACTGTAGAAACAGACCTGTTCTAACTTCAAAAATACAGGTGAAGACTTACTTTAAAAATCTAAATGGCTTAATAAAAATGTTATGTAGCCTTCCTGTGATGTTGCCTCCCCTTTTGATTGTATTGTGGAAAGTACAGTTTTAACCAAAAGAGGAAAAATCAATTGAAAAACCCCCCCCACAACATTATTAATATAAACAATGCAGCTGGTTACATAAATTTGGCAGTTGTGCAATATTTAACTAATAGTTAATATTAAATCTGGTAAAATAATGTTCTATAACTTGAAGAGAAAATCAAATTTTGAAAGCGCAATGTTAGTGTACTGAAGAAGAATAAGAAATTATTCTACTGTAGTTCCCCTTTTTTTGTGTGTGATTTATGACTGTTGTGCCTTTTTTTTTTTTTTTTGGAACCCTAAAAATAGTACAAATTCCCCAAGACCCCTCATTAGCAGTCCACCCTTCGATAATGCCGCCGCTTTCCATTTGGTGGAAGAGAAAGGGACAGCTGTTCAGAGCCTTCGGGGAATGTCTCTTTCTCCCTCCGTTTCTGTAGACAGCGTGAGCTACATCCTAAAATGTAAAGTGCTTTCTGTGTATGTGTGTGTTTGTGTGCAGCCTATGGAGCAAAGGATCTACCATATGTGGGATCATCCTGTCAGCTCAGCCTCAATCTCCAGAGATTATGTCAAGACGCTGCTGGAGAAACACAGCAAGAACAAGGTAACATGGGAAAAAAATATGTGATGCTTGCTGCATGCATTTCCTGTAGAATGTCTCACAGCGAAATATACACTAGTGACATATCAGGAGTCAATTTAGTGACATATCAGGAGCCAATTTTATCTGCAGGACTAGTTTAGGGGACTTCTCTCAGGTGCTGCTGATATGTGTGAATTTGAATCTTACGAAAAAATGTCTTCATATTATTATGTTTTAATCTTTCTCCTCAGGGATTTGTATTTACTGGGCGAGACAAACCTGGCTTCAGACCCGAGTTTCTTCCTCTAACCTATCTGGCAAAAATGCTCTCTGATATCGAGTCACAAGGTAGAGTACACCTCTATATCCTGCAGGAAAGGCCTTTAAAGAAGCTTTAGGAGCAGGAAGTAAAGATGTTTCTTTTTTTTTTCTTCCCCCCTGCGTCTTAACTCCTGAACAGCTCTGAACCCTTTCGAGGAGAAGGAAAACGTGGACGCCAGGTTTGTGGAGGAGTCGGCTCTGATGCAGACGCTCATCCAGCTGGGCTTCGAGGAAAAATGAAGCGGCTGGAAGGGCGACGAAGGACGCGAGACGGATGGAGAGACAGAGAGAGAAAGAAAAATAGATGAGGAGGAAAATCGGTTTAAGGAAGAGTAAATGTCTAACTGGGCCTTGAAGGCATGAAATGGATTGATGTCAGAAAATGAGAGTCGAGTGGAGAAGTCATGAACAGGATCGCACTGTTAAATGAAAAATTATTGCGGGAACAGAGGGATTATAGGGAAAATCTTAGTGCAAAGAAAGGACTGCAACAAAGATGCATCTTAATACTTCAGAATATAATTGTAAAGTTAAATTATTTCAGTGCCATTTAAAAAGCGAACATCATATATAGACTGATTACACATACATACACACCCCCACACACACGCACACAATTCAACTATTTATTTCTAATCACTTTATTATGGCTTACAGTGAGGGCAATACAAAAAAAAATTATTGAGAATATATTTTTTAAATCCAAATCTTATTAAAAATTCTTAAAAACTTCTTTTCAGAATCAGCTGAAATGTCTAAACCCAAATCTCTGTCTTACTGTTTATCCTAACAGCACACTGCTGGACTACAGGGCATTTATGTAAAATGAATATCCATTGTTGTCAGTAAAGAAGCTGGTTGTATCCGAGCACATTAATGAAAAGTTGAGTGGAAGTAAAAAGAATAAGAGAAAACGCTGAACATGTAATGCCCGCTCGTCTCAGAGGGGCTTTGAAGCAAATGCAGCCACGTTATCAGCTAGTGCTCCAACTGATGACATCAAAAGTTATCAAAATAAAGTCTTGAAACTGATGTGCAATGAAACTGCATAGAGTGCAAGTGTTTTTTTGATTCACTACAATAAATCAGAATGACACTCTAAGTTTAATATTCAAATAAATTCAGCAATATTCAAATCAACAAAACGAAAAAGTCAAAACCTTTAGGAAGCAGTTTTATCTAAATCAAGACCTTGGAGCTGCGAACATTTTTTTTTGTCATACAATTACGACCATTGAACGTTAACAGTATTTAGAAATCACACATGCTCTGTACCTCTCCTGTGTGTTTCCTGTAATGCTGCTGCATCCCATCAGCTCGATTACCCGCCGACAAAAGGTTTCGCAGACAGAGAGGCTCGATGTGGTCTGCCACACTTTAAGTCTGATCTCAACACAGCTTTGTACGGCAGCCTTTTAGCAGAACGTGTAAACATGGGGAGACAGAGTCAAACTTTTTGTACAAGGCTGAGCCTGAATTAGATGGAGCTGGGTTAGTGGAGAGGCGGTAGCATGTGGCTTGAATAATCAACCCCCTGCAAAGTCACGAAGGGAGCGGTAGCTGTAAATGTTTGTATTTTTTTTTACCTAACAGGACACCTTTGGCATGAATTAGTGCATACACTGTGAGCCAGGCCTTCTCGTCCAACATTAGTGTCAGACCTCACAAGTGCTCTCTTTAGAAAAAATAGCTAAAAGTTCCCATAAACACACACATTAAGCTGGTATAGTTTAAAAGCCTGGGCAGACTTTCACTGAAGTCAGAAAGCAGGAGCAGGGACTTCACAAGAAAAGTCATATTTACGGAAAGAACAACCCTCTGCGTTTGAACACTCTCCTAATGAAATTTCACATTAAAATCATACATGTGAATCTTTCTCCAAGTGTAAACACACGAGTCCTTCTCCATCTAATGGTCTCCCCCACACTCTGTTATGCTGCCTGTGTTATGTAGCAGCCTAACAGTTTGGGGCCAAGTTAATCTGACAGCTTCCAGCGTGAATCTGCAATGGATGATCACACACACCCCCCCACACCCATACACACACATTTGTCCCTTGGTTTCTTCTTAGGAAGTTGACTCATGCTGCTAGCAGCACCACTCAGGGTTGACATGGTGCACACCAGCTGTTTCAGGACTTCTCCTCCTGCACATCCTTCCTTTCCACACACTCATTCATCAACTCTCACCAGCCATCCGAGGCGTCCGCTCGTAAATTTAGGGTAATTTCTGAGTATATCAAATTTATTTGATTTATTTATGGCAGACCTTTCGCTGTTTTAAGGCTCAACTTTGCATTTTGGTGTGACGCGCCCCCCAAACCTTGAACTTTCCACCCAATTTCCAGCCCTCCGATTCATCGCGTTTTAACTTTGAATCTCCTCTACCGCCTCCTCCAACTCTCCGTCCCCTTCATTTAAATTCTCCTCTCTCTTTGTCATTCTTCATGCTCTTTCATTGCTTCCGCTTCCTCTCCAGATTTATCATTTTTGAGCGCGGCTCGGGCTTGCCTGGTCGTCTCGTGAAGCTCAGACAGACCCGTTGCAATTTATTTAAAGATTACGACCGTGAAGGGTGAAACAACAACAAAGCCGGAGAATGTGTGGGAATAGTTTAAGAAATTAATCTCATCTTCAAGGGAGAGGAGGTCTGAGCAGTGCTGATGTGTTGCTAGGCAGCGTGGCGATTGTGAAATCATACTGGGGAACATTATGCGTCCCCCCCGACCCCTTACACGCGATGTCATACTTTCGCTTTCACATTAAGCACTTCCAGAAAACATATGGGAACGAAGGAATACTGGTGAAACTGAAAGAAGACAGAGAAATGTAAATGCTATCAAGATTCTTTCTTTTTTTTTCTTTCTAAGAGTTCCAGTGTTTGCGATAATGCCTCATATAGGCCCCCTGTGGGCGGGGTTTGATGGGCGGGAAGCGTCCGAAGGGTACGGGCAGACCGAGTGGGTCGTCCAGGGGGATGTACGCGTTGGGGCGGGCTTCGGCTGTGGTGTACACTCCGTTTGACAGCTGCCTCCACTTATTTTCCTCAGCAAGCTGCACACACACACACATGCAGAGAGAGAACCACACACCAGAAGCACTTTTAATATTTCATGCGAGATTGCATGACCTTGAATTAAATACTTAAATCCAGACCTTCCTGAATCTTAATCATGGAAATGGAAGAAAAAAAACACACACAACACAACAAGCAATACATTTTTTATGGAACTCCAGAAGAAAAGAGCAAACAGTTGAGTGAATGAGCTGAAAATAATGAGGCTGAACAAAGTTGGAGGTAACGGTGACTGTTGGTTCTGTTGAGTGAAGGTCTTTTGTTTATTGGGAAAGGAGCCAAAGAAGTCAGGCGGATTGCTGGCCAAGAGTCTTCCCCAGGCCAACACTAATGGCTTCTCCTGGATGTGCAAGCCATCAAAACTATCTGGTACTTCAAACTAGAAGACAGATAATCTGTGGTGCCGGTCGCCCCCTTGGTCAAGTCAACAACTGGTGTGGAGGCATTTGAAGCAGTTGTAAACATATATTGGCATTGCACCTAAAACTGTCTGTAGCTCTGGACCAGAACCAGCTCTGGACTGTACCGAGATAAACGTGGCTGTGTGATTGTCAGAATTGAGGAATTGAGCAATTATATGAGCTTTATTTCAAGGGATTATTAGATTCTGCTTTTACAAATCAAGAGAAGAAAATAGAAAAAGGACAATAAATCAAGCAATGTGGAAGTTGGAAAGATGCAGCAATAAATGGAATTCAACAAAGTTTAAATAGAGACATGAACCACTAAAAAGGACAATGAAACAAATCTAAAATTCTCTTGTATTGGCTTGGCCAAAAAAAAAAAGAGAAAAAAAAGACAGAAGATAATTTTAACTATCCAGATTTTTTTTTTGGTTTTTCTGGGGGTTTTCAGGTGGCTGACTGCCCAGGTGTACATCTCATCAGGGGAAGCACAAACAGCTTAAAAAGTAAAAAGTATTTAGAAATATTATTATTATATATTAAGAAATTACAAATAATATATATATATATATATATATATATATATATATGTGTGTGTGTGTGTGTGTATAGACTTGAGTTTATTTTAACTGAGACAGGAAAAGTTGTTTCAGGCTCTAATGAAGTCGATATTGGTCCACAGAACAAAGACAGTGGTGGGCTCAATTGATTTGAACCCGATGTGGGTGATGGATCAATGTCTAACCATGGTGGATCCTGCTGAGTGGAAAGAAGGAAGGAGGGAGGAAAAAAAAAAGTTCAGTTCAGTTCAACCGTGACCATTTCTTTTTGTCATTTTCCTTGATTTCCAGCCCACAATAGCAGGCAGACAAACTGCTGTTACAAAACATAAGTGCTTTAATTGCTGTTTGCACACAAAGCAGCTAAGAAAGGCTTGAGGTCTGAAACTATTAAAAATGAGCCAAAGTCGCTTCTTTTTTCCGTAGAAGTTGTTTAATTGTATTTTTTTGGCCTTGTGCTTCAGTTTATTTGATGTTATTTTAGGAGTTTTGTTTTATTTTTGACCAGGAGACAGTTTTGATACACATTTCAGCCTTCTTGCTTGAATCTTTTCTTTCTGCGCATTTTCCTTGAAAGATACAGCTTTTCACATGTAAATTTGCCTACCATTTCTTCGATACACTATTTTCTCTAAAGTGTGTCATGTGAATTTTTAACAGTTGATTGCTTACCCTCATTTTCTCTTCTCTTTCCCTCTGCCTCAGCATCCTGTCTCGAACCACCCTCCTCCACATCTCCTCTACGTCAAAATACCATGGCACGTTTGGCACCGGCTCCAGCTGACACCTGGTCATCTGAAAAAAATAAAAATAAAAAATGAATACATAAATAAATAAAAACAAGAGCAGGGCAGGAAACGTCCATTTCACTGAGCTTGCAGTGACACGGCTCAATTCAGATGGTTGCTTCGGTACCAGAATCTGGCTAACGTTGCACCTCTCCGTCTTTTACCTCAGGGATCAAGTGGCGTGCTGCAGGCGTGCATCAGCCCCAACGATTCAACGGGGTATTAACACAAACCTATTGAAATATTTACAGCGCACGTAGGGAATCCACAAAAAAAATTTACTTGCTGAAATATTTATAGAGGCAAAAAAAAAACATTAACGGCTTGAAATTCACAATTTCTTAGTAAAGCAGTGATTTGGATGCTCTTTTACTTGAAGTAAACAGAACATAGTTCTTTGAATACAAAGAATCTCAGGGAGAACACATGCACAGGATGTTAATATGGACGGTTTCATTTTATTAAAGCTTAGTTTACACATTTACAAACAGTAGCTCCGTGGCGGACTGGAAGCTCGTCTGACCTGACCGCCTCTCTGAGTCTTTTAATGTTCGGACAAACTGGCCGTCTGCTTTACGATAAGCTCTACAAGATCAGCCATAACATTTTTATTTTTTATTTTAAATTGTTTATGTTACTGATGTTCCTCTGGATACAAATCTGCTGGAAGTGAAGCGAAAAAAATACTTTCAGGGTTTAGGCAAATGCTAGATCCCACTTGTGTTGTTAAAATAGTTTGTATTATTCCGATCTTACTGGAAAGAAAGGCCATCGCTCTATCAAAACGATACATGGCCTTCAAATATTTCATTTTGCGTCAAGCTACAAACAAAAATCTCAGTAGTTTGCATAGTTAATCGTGTATAATCCCCTAAAATACCACAGGGTTTTTGGTTTTAATGTTCCAAAAATGTAAGAAAAGGGTTTTGAACATTTTTGCAAGTCTCCATAGAGTTTTATTTTTCAGAGTAAAAGAGCAGAAAAATTAGCTTATCCACCACCAATTCTTGAAAGTTATTAGAAATGTAAAAAGAAAAAAAGTACAACAGAAAAGTGCTGCAGTCGCTTTGCTCATGTTCTCTCAGATGATGACAGCTTAATGTTAAACTTCAAAGTGGCTGTCAAAAAAGTAAGAAAAAAAAAAAAAGGATGTCATGTGGACCACATCCATCTTTTATGTTGTGCTTTTGATGAGTTGGTGACAGGGGTGAGAAATACTGACAGAGCAAAAGACAGATAAAAGACTAGCGGCAGTTTTCCTAAAAGTGGGCTGGTAACACTCCACACACAGAATCGCAAAGTACTGAATTCCACATTAGAAATTTTAAAATGTTAACAGTGTAATGTTATTTATTTATTTCATTCAACCATTATTTAACCAGGAAGTTCATTGAGATAATTCTGTAATGAGGGAGACTTGGCCAAGAGGCACACTGGTGTACAGTCTATAAAAATAATTAAAAGATATAATTAAAATGTCATGAAATTTACTCCAGGTCAAATGGGAAAAATCCAATAAGAATTAAGATTTCAAAAAATAATTTAAAAGCGGTCCATGGGAATAAACTGTAAGCATTTTAGTGTGACTTTTGCAAATTATTCCAGAACCAAGAGCAAGTTTTTCCTTTTTCCTACCAAGTTCGGATCAGAACAGAAGCTGACATGATGAAGGTTTTTGACTGGAGACATGAGACAAAAACAAAACAAATATGACAGTAGGTAGCTATCCAGCAGGGCAGCCTTATAAATAAATACAAGCCAGTGCTGTTTCTCCCTTTGTTTTAGTGAAGGCCACGAGAGCAAAGCATTAAGCGCATGATGCATCCTGAAGGCAGCATTTGTAGTGAAAGCACTTTGAAATATAGCATCTAGACAACGGAGGACTAGAGGGAGCTTCATTCACGTAGATAACGTCTCTATAGTTCAACACAGTTAGGGAAGTTGGTTGTTTGTACGAGATATTTTCCTCCCAAACAACTCGAGACAAGATTTGTGCCGATGAAAGAAGCGA
Source organism: Brachyrhaphis roseni (assembly GCA_903066815.1). NCBI lineage: Eukaryota > Metazoa > Chordata > Actinopteri > Cyprinodontiformes > Poeciliidae > Brachyrhaphis > Brachyrhaphis roseni. The sequence continues at coordinate 39,575 of CAEFZY010034077.1, forward strand.
GGAACAGATTTGTGCTTTTGTAACAGATGTTCCATATAGGGGGGAGGAAGGCGGTCATAAATCCATACGGCCAAATATTTGTACACGAACTGCTTGGTTTTTTTCCTGCTGACGTCCAAATGCTTTCATGCTCCAGGTTTTGAGAATGAACTTCTGGGATGCTCTTGAATTTGAACGTCTTTGGATTTAGGAGAATTAATATGGCTTTCAAATATTTTGGCGAGTAGCCTACTAAAAGTTTGGATATTTGTCTACATTTTATTTTCTTATTCACTCTCCACCTTTTAGTAGAGGCGGCACGTAAGCTGCTTTTGAAAATTTAAGAATGTTAGTTTGGATACTCAAATTAAAATTAAAGAACTTTGAGTTGCGACCAAATGACAGTTTGAGCTTCAAACATTTGCTGGGTTATTAAAAGATTCAGAATGTGATTTTAATAACACTCTGTCCAGGCTACCATCCATGATGTGGAGAGGCTGTTGAACCTGTCGAGTCCGGAGATCTCTGCCTGCTCCTCCGGCGGCTTCGACGGACCGGCCTCCTGCTCCTCTCCTTCTCCCTCCGGCTGCTGCTGACTCTCACGCTCAGGCAGCTTCGAGTGCACACAAAAATCAGGGAGAAATTAACTGTGCATTGGCAGCACATTTTTTAAAGTTCATGAGGTAAAATTGCAAATGAAAACCTGAGCAGGCACCTGCTCCGTTTTATTGTCGAGTTCTGAAGGTGCCAAGGCCTCGTCCTCCGACTCGTTGGACTCAACGATGCTTTCCAGCATCTTGTCTCTGGCTTCTGACAGCTGAAGGATGCAGAAAAATGGAGTTAGTAGCAAAAAGACTGGTATGCAGCACAAATCTAATGCTACTTCCTCTGTCGGGTGGCTTCGGCTGCAGAAATTAAAGATCCAGGGATTAAATAGATAACAAAACTCAGTACCTTAGAGGGGTCACTAAAGCACTAGCTTGGTTCCTAACCTCTGCCCTTTTTTTCTTGCGCCGACATATGACATAAAAGATTAGCTGCAATTTTCCCAGGTACACACAAAAATCAGGAAGAAACGAGCTGCACATTTGCAACACGTCTTTTAAAGTTTATGAGGTAAAATTACAAATGAAAACCTTAGAAGGCACCTGCTCCGTTTTATTGTTGAGTTCTGGAGGTGGCGAGACTTCGTCCTCCGACTTGCACTCACCGATGCTTTCCAGCATCATGTCTCTGGCTTCTGACAGCTGAAGGATGAGGAAAGTTGGAGTTAAAGACAACATATTGATATTTTCTGCAGTACGAATCTAATGCTACTTCCTCTGTCGGGTGATTTCCCCTGCAGGAATTAAAGACGCCCTCTATCCAGGGATTAAATAGATAAAAACTCAGCACCTTTCTTTCGGTAAATATAGTGTGTTGACGGGAGCTTCTTCCCATTGGGTGAACAATAAGGTGATGTCGAGACCCAAGCGCTTAAGACAGCAGATATGGAAGTGAAGCAAGTAAAAAAGAGATTATTTCTACACATTCATACTTTTCCAGGCTGAAATATTATTTTATTTTAGATGGGTCCGTACAAAATAATAACTTTTAAGTGCTTTAAAAGTCGTGCATCATCATCTGTAACTTGGTAAGACAAAATAGGAAGAAAAAGATTAGGAATCAACACAATGCTGAAACTGGCATCAAGTCATCTTATTGCTTCCTAGCATATGAAGAAGATTAGCACTTTTCTAAAAATAACAGGTGTTAAGCCATGTACAGAACATTATGTAAAGTCTTTTTAATTTCTGAATGAGCGTGCATTCGGTCTGTAAATCTTTCAAGACTGTGTGGGAACCCTGGAGGAAGCTCTAGGAAGACGAGACAAAAGAGCTGCAGAGAGAGATCTGAAAGGCGCAAGGTGGACGTTTTCAATCCAAACCCCAAACCAACACACTGAACCCAAAAGCGCTGCAGCCGGGGAGCGACAAATTGACAAACATGAGCCCACCGGAGCCCGAAAGGTCAACGGTTTACATCAACAACGGGAAGCGAAGGGAAGAAAAACCAGCAGTGGATACAGGAAGTCAAAAATGCAGTATCTGTTTGAGTATCTGAGAATCAGCTGAACCACTGGGAGGTCCACATACAAACATTTCTGGTTTACAGTAAATGGTGAGGGGAAAAAAACAACAAATAATCAGAAAACTGAGGATACAACTTACCTCACCACATCACTCAATGCTTAAAGTCTGCGTAGACCCAGGACAGCAAGAAACGAAGCAAACGAACACTTAGCTTGGTTTTCAGATGTTAAAGGAATTCTTACAGTTGTCATGGTTACGATGGTCACTAAAACCAGAACTCCTGGCTCGGTTCTTAACCTCTGCCTTTTTCATTCCTTGCACTGACATGTGGATAATGAAACAAATTATACAGACTCCCGTTACCACGCGACCAGTTCACACATGAACACACAGATTTAGCCATGCAACTGACATCTTGCTGCAGTGCAGTTGCTAAATATTAATGTTTATTCCCCAGTGAGTTCACTTTCCATGCAACCACCTCTCATTTCTCTGTGCCAAACAGTGTTGTTTTTCCACTGTCAGTGTTGAAATTTTAGAACCCAATTGAAGATTTATTTCTTTTTTACCTCTTAAATTAGTTTTACTTTTAAAAATGAGCAGCAGAAACGAGTCTTCAGTGAAGACTCGAAGGAAAACTGCAGTGTGAATTTGCGAGCTAAAGCACAGTGTGGACTGAATGAGTGACAACCAGGACCTGGCCTGACCTGCTGCTCTCTTGCTTTCATCTGTCGGTGTTCGGACAAAGCGACTGCCTGCTTCATGGACAGTTCTGCAGAAACGGCCATCAGACAGAGGTTGATGTTGAAGATTTTGGCCCGTGCCTCATTCAGCTGGAAACAAGCAGGGAAAAACAAATATGCAGAGATAAGGTAAACAATTTATAATCCTTGACAACATTTAAAAAAGAAATGTCGCTTTTATGCAATACGTCCGCACAAATTAGTGAATAATTGTGAAAAGGGAAAGGATAGCTTAAAACTTTTCACAAGTATGAATGTGAAATTAGCAGCTACCATTTGGATTCAGCTCCCTAAATGAGTCAGTTTACTGTCCACTTAAAAAAATACACACACAAATTACTGGGCTGCAGTGATGTTAGCTTAATCTTTAAACCTAGAGCTGAAATTTCAGTGTAGGGGAAAAGAAATGGATGTCATGTGGACCACATCCGCCTTTTATGTCTCTGCTTCTGATGAGTCGGTGGCAGGGCTGAGAAATACTGACACAGCAAAAAGATAGAAAAGACAGGCTGAAATTCTCACAGAAACTGTCTCACAATCATGACTACAGTCTCCTCTCTACCATGCTATAAATTCAAAATGTTATAGCAGAATAAATGTGCAAAATTAAAATCTGCCTTTTTAACGGCATAATGGCGTCTTCCAGAGGATCTGGGCTACCTTCTTTGCCACGGTGAGACTGTGGAGCCTGCAGCTCTCCGCCTGCTCCCCCAGCGGCTTCGACATCCGGGTCACCCGCTCCACCAGGAGTTCTTTTTCCAGCAGCTGACGCTCGCGCTCGGCCAAATTCGCCTCCAGCTTCGAGCGCACGCAGACACCGGGAGAAAAATTAGCTGCGCATTTTGCAACTTGGCTTTTAAAGTTCACGAGATGAGTTGTGGGTGGAAACGTAAGCATGCAGCTACCTGCTCCATTTTCTTGACGAGTTCTGGAGCCGGTGGGTCGTCGCCCTTTAACTCCCGATATTCAAGGGTACGGGTCACACCTTTCAGGGTCGCGTCTCTTGCTTCTGACAGCTGAGGGATGCAGAAAATTGGCAAAAAGACACAAGGTGTTGATATGTGTATGTTTGTGTCTTTCTCAAAGTGAGCAAAAGTTCTAGCTACTCCCTTTGTTGAGTGCTTCCCCTCGCAGAAACTGAAGATATACTACCCTGGGATTAAAAAAAGATAAAACTCAACACCTTTCTTTGCTAAATGTACTGCGTGGATGGGAGCTTCTCCCCACAAGGTGACAAGTCTCTGGGAATGAGCGATAAGAGAAAATAAAGTTTAAAAAGCGCCTCGAGATCCCTGAAAGGGATTAAGCTTCTTTTTTTTTTTTCCCGTTTCGTGTCATCCCTTAAGACAGCAGAAATGAAAGAGGGAAGCAAGTAGAAGTGAGATGAGTCAAAGGAGGGAGAGAGAGAAAGAGAGAGAGGCAGGGTTAACGTTTTAGATTCAGGCCCTCAGCTGACACTCTCATCCCAAAAGTGCTGCAGTCAGTCAGAGAGTGAGAACCGGAGTTGGAGGAGGTGAAAAGTGCTGACATGACTGAAAGGTTAACTGTTCACATCAACGGAAGGAAATTGAGGTGTAAAAGTAGAATAAAAATATATATATCAGTAATAGATGCCAGGACATCACAATGAAGTGTTTACATTAGTGCTACATTATCTGCAACAGATTAATTGTGCCAAACAGCCTGCAGCCTTTCTGTACTGATGGAAGGGAAATCTTGAATAGCATTAACATTCAGAGGAAGTTTGTCAAAGTACATTTTACTCCAGTTAGAGGATTTAGAGATTTTACAGAGCTGCACCCACTCACAGGAATGACAGACAAAGAAAATGTGCAAAAAGGAAAAATAACTAACAGATAAAAATTGGCATAGGCTTGTTTTTTTCCCTCCCCGGTTTTGTTTAAACAAGAATAACTAAAGGCAATCCCAAAGTTTTGGAATACATCAACAAGACCAGCAATTCAGTAAGAATGCATACACCACTCGGAGAATGGTATTTCAGACTGTGTTAGTCAGAAATACCATTCGTCCGACCCTTAAATCTTTGTTGCCTCATACTAGCAAAAAAATAAATTAATTAAAAAAATTAACTAATGAGTCAATTTTCTTGCAAAACAAGTAGGAAAACGATTCAGTTTCCACCTGTAACCTAAGTGCAGGAAATGAATAATTTAACCAGCAGCTTTATATCTCATCCAAACTGTTATTTCAGATTAACAAGGCTTCATTCCAGCAAAATAAAGGTGTTCCATATATAAAAGAATATGAGCTTTGAGATGATCAAGGAGCCATGAAGGTGACAATCAAGAGGACATCGGTAGAAAACAGAACCAAAAAAATAAAAACGATCAGAGAGAAAATGTTGGACACAGTATTATGTTGCCCGTTAGTTCTGAAACAGAGGAGGCTGACAGCAGAGAGACTGAAAAGCAAGATATGCTCAAAGAGTAGGCAGACAGAGGCAGATGGACTTTAAAAAAATGGAAAAGATGGTATGAAGATCCATTTATAAGAAAAGAGAGAGAGAAAATAAAGAAAACTGATGCAAGGGAACAGGCCCATGTCTGCAGTTTGGGATCACTAAAGCTCGTTAGTGGGACCGTGTCTGTCTGGCATTAATCTTTGTGAAATCCAAATTCTGCAACAAATAAGGCAAAACCCCCCCCATTTCCAATGAACATGCAAATGCAGGTTGTAGAAATGCATAGTTATTATTCAAATAACTGAATATTTTGCATATTTTTCCCATTTCCGAGGGAGATAAAAAACCCTTTAGGGGACTTCCCTGCAGAGTCGTTGCTCAGGGCTCAGCCAGGCATTACAGAAGTAAAAGGCATTTGTTTGTATTACAGCGTCTGCCTCGCTCGCATGTCTTAGTTGGAGTTGATAGCTCACTAGTTACGTTTAAAGTTCTACAATAAGACATGTTCAAATGTGAAAACCTTAAAAAAAATCCTAACTTTTCATTATCAGAAGCACTTTAACCACACAATGCATTCTCATACATTAGGGTGTGCAGTAAGTAGGAAGATGATGGCTCATTGAAAACATACCTCCAGCTACTAGTTTACACTGTTCCCTAACGTTTGCTGTTTGACCATAAATAGATGGAGACAAGCCTGCGGGGATTTGTTCTGAGCCACAACGTAAATAAATAATGACTCTTTTACATTTTCTCTCCTCTGTGCCCAACCTTTCAGTTCAGCATTACCGTCACCTCCCAGAACCACTGAACACACACTGAGGCAGCAGAAATTGCTGTGGGATTGTGTGTTTTCAGAAGAAGAGGCCCTTCTCAAAACTGAGGGGGAAAAAAAGTTGTCAAAAGAGTGTAAGTGAAAATATTTGACAAAATACTTTATATGATACTGCGCTTGTCGAGGTTTGACTATGTCGTGGTTTTCTAATTTCTAACACCGATAAAAATCCCTTCTGAAACTTTCCATTTTAGTGTTTTCCTTTTTTACAAACAGAATAATGACATCATAAATATTAAACAGCATTTTAATGAATTTGTAATTTATCGGAACGTTTGGCAGACTTGATAAAGACAGAAGCAGCAAAGGTTGTAATAACTTCCTATGATTAATTTTTTTCTGAAACTCAAACAAAATTCCAGGAGTACAGTGAACTCTGATTAAAAAGTTACTTGGGAAGGGAAATCATATGAAAGGGTTCAGAAAAACTAGAGACTGCAAAGTCACAGTACACTGTGGCATCATAATGTTCTTCATGCAGCACATGGGGATCATAGATGTACAATGCAGGGTTTCCCCCAGAAAGCTTGCCAAGCCCGGTGCTCTGGGCAGTAGGGCGGTCATCCAGCTGTCCGCCATGTTTTTGAGGTAAAACATGTTTTTAGTTGACACAAAATTTGAAAATATCACTCGATAGTTGTGCGTTATTGGGAGACTGGAAGATTAATACCTAAACACCAACTAAAAAGTCTTTTTAAAAAAGCAATCATTAAAAATAAATTAATGCTTAGCCTGGTGGGGGCGCACGTGAAGCCTGGTGGCCCGCCAGGCTTATAATTCACTGAGGGAAACCCTGTGATGTAAAGCGAAATCATCCTGGGCTGGCTAACTGAGAAAAGTTCATTGTGCATGTCATCAGTTTATTCAAGAGGCCTATATTTATTTTACCTCACTCCTATAGATTAATAAAATTTTTATCTTGTCTAATGTGTCGCGTTCCCAGCACACCTGCATGAATGGAAATAAAAGTTGCTAAAAAAGATTTTCAACTTGTCAAAACAGCAATTTTTTTTTTAACTCAACTGCTTGTGACAACCGCGGAATGTGTTAATCAACCATTTTAACTCTCCTCTGAAGCTTTTAATGCTGCTCAACTTCTTCAGTTCATCGGCAGCCAGAATAAGACAAGCATGTGGTTAGATCTGATTGATGCGCGTCCCATCTTCACCCAAATCCACCTGCAGTCACTTAAACACGTCATGATGGATGGAATACAAAGCGTCTCCATCAACCTCGTTCTCTTTTCTTTGCTCACGCATCAATCTTCTTTTCTCCGCAGTTCCATCACTTGTAGCCTTTTTGTTTTTTTAGATATCCTTCCTATTGATGTCTGTCTCCTTGTATCCATCCATCCGTCTCTGTGTCGGTGTCTGTTGGCTGCCTCCTTGTTTTCTTCATCCGACAGTTACAAATCATTGCTGGGCTTTTGGCTTGTGAGAGCTGTAAAACATTGTGGAGATGACAGCCTCCGCGCCGCTTTCTAATTTGCATTTCGTCTGCATAATTTCAGCTCAGCGAGTAGTTAACACGACGGCTTAAAAAGCCACACAATGGGACGGTACACCGCACGTGTTACCATAAACTTGAATAATTACCTTATTTACTAACCACGTCCCAAGCTCGAGCAATTAAGAGCCTCATAATAAATATAAGACAAAGGGTCGGATTAATAAAGCAGAAAGGTCACATATGTACAAAATACAGTATAAATTCTAATAAATATGGACATATACAGTGAGACAGCCAACAATAAATAGACGCAAAGTCTCTATGGAGGAATTATTGTCAATAGTTAGCTTGGTCAGCACTCGAACCGCAGCACAATTAAATTTTGTGGTCAGACAATTCACAGCTTCCTAAGCTCTGTGTTTACAATCACTGAATCTTAGAGGGAAGTTATTATCATAATAACTCTGCTTTATAACAGTACAATTTCAGCTATGGATGTGCCAGATGATGCAGTTAGAAGACAAAATAAATAAAAACTCTCACTTTCTAATCCCCAACAAAGAGGCAGTTGTTCTGTCTAGAAATTCTTTGCAGAGTTGATATGATGAATAAAACTAGTTTCCCTCAGAGGAGCTGGCCCAAGTAGCAGCAACCCAACCCTGGAATAAGTGGAAGATAATAGATGGACGGGTTTCCTGCTTTAAAACGGGCTTTTAATGCTATGCATCAAATGTTCACTCGGTTTAAGGATGTAAAAAAAAAAAAAATAAAAAAATCAATCCAGAAGCTTAATGTAAACTAGTTGCTTTTCGTATCATTATTCTTCTGCAACACCAAATTGAGCCTGAGTCTCAGCCATTTGACCCAAAGCAGTCACCTAAATATGAAAAGAAGCTGGAGAGGCTGTTCAGGAGCAACGTGCCACCAACAGAGTCCAGTCAAAAGAAAGAAGCCCTCGCTACGACGTGGATATGCTCAAAAACAAACAAACTCAAACAGCATTTGACTTGTCCATAGTGCTGACAAGACAAAGTTAAACATTTAGGAAGCAGCGGCAAGTTAATGTGAGCTTTATGGGCACTTGCCCAGGGCGGCACAGAAGAAAGGGTCGCACCAGCAGCATGTTTCATAAAAGGATAACTTGTTCTTTACCTCACAAGGGTAAACACAGTGTAAAAGACAAGTTACAATGTCTGGACGAATTTAGTTGACATTTTGAAACACAAATGTGATGGTGGTCAATTTGCTGCTAGTAGCTACTATAGCACTTGCACAAAGTAGATGGGAAAATTGTTTCATTAGGAGAATTAATCTACAGAAGCCGAGTTTGGAATCTTCTGGAAAATTTGCCTTGTTAGCACTCCAACCTTAACCCAACTCAAATTTTGTGGATTATAATGAAAAGCCAGATCTGTTCCAGGAAATCTGAACAGCATTTAGTTGGGACAAAAATCACATATTGCACCATTGTAAACTACAGAGACGGCCACATATAAAAATTCAGTGGTTTATTTATATAGCACCGATTTAGAACAAATTCTGTAAAACACAGAAACATTTTTTTTATGCCAACTGGTAAAAATACTTCCATCTAATGAAACTCTGGACAAGAATTTATCAACAGTGGACAGTCGATTGCAAATTTCTACAAGAGGGAGGTTGAAACACACAGAGACACTTTAAACTGCATCATATGTGGAGAGAACAACGTTTATAACAGCAATAGCTCAGCTGATGGTTCTACTTTTAGAAACTCTGGGATCCACCAGTAAACCTGCAGTCGGCGCACAATGCTCTGTTGGGAACATATTGAAGAAAAAAAATCAAATCTCTGATATATAAAAGGGCTTGAAAATTAACTGTTTTATATGCAAGTAAAACTTTGAATTCTGTTCCTGGGAGCCAGCGAAGAGAAGCTCAAATTTAAAGTATGACTTCTACTTTTAACTGTTGCTGCAATATTAATTAATTAATTAATATTTTTAACAGAATGTTTTTAACTTTCTAAAAATGAAATGGGCTAAACATAAAAAAAAACGTGTGACAATGTTTAGTTAGAAATCAACATAAGTAGCTGAGGATCTTGGGAAAAGGAGACTAAAAAATAAAACTAGAAGAGTCAACTAACCCATAAATCTTGCATTGTATTTGTGTTAATGTTTTTCTGATCCGATTAGGTCAGCATTGTAATACCAGACAACTTAGTAGCACTTTCTAAGCTTTTCTAGCCTCTGGTCTCTGTGGAAAGTTTACATGTTCTTCTTGTACTTCCATTTGTTTTCTGCGGCGGCTACTTCTTCCCTCCCACAGTCCAAAGGCTTACATATTTAATTAACCTGGCAATCCCTGCTGAGGTGTCAGAGTGAGTAGGTGTGCGGGAGAACGGTTTGACTTAGACTCGTGATGGAGTGCTTCGATGGCACACAACCATGAACAGTATAAATGCAGTTTCAATTAATTAATTAATTAATTAATTAATCTCTCCTTTTCGTCCAAGAGTTCATTCAATTCAAATCAAGGCTATTCAGTCTAAATAAATTAATTTGGTCTAATCACTTTTTAAGTTTTAATTTATTTTTCTTATTCAATTACCTGAAAGGAAAAACCTAAAAAAAATAAAATAAAAAAAGTGAAAAATAAATAGATGGAATCTTTCAGCTTTGATTTATTTGCTACATCACAAGTTGTGCTTTTCACCGATCAGTTTGGATTTTGAGTAACAGAGAAACTAAGCAGGGTCTAAATTACTGTATTGCTCAGCTACTAGTGGGGAATTAAAGTGTGGTTTTCACATGCCTCAAGCTTTTTCACATTTTATTACATTAAAACTCCAAACTTGCATGTTTTTTATTGGGATTTTGTGTGACAGACCAAAGCAATATAAAGCATAATTAAGAAATTCTTAAAGGAAAACAGCAACCCTATAGTCTAAACATACAGCCAGAGTTAAAATGATATACTTACATTCAAGCATATTTATATGTTCAAATGGCTGAGACCTTCATCTGTTTGAGTATCTTTGGCAATATACACAGATTCAATCTGACTGTATGTTTTTGCAAGGAAGAAAAAGTAAAGAGTTCTGTAGGTTTGTGTACAAAAGCCGGTTTTGCGCATATCCCAAAAGACTTGCAGCTGAAATTGCAGCAAAAGATTGTTCCACAAAGTATTGATTCAGGAGGGACTGTGTATAAAATGAATGGCACAGTTGTCAGAATATTTTGTAGAAATGAAAAACAAAACAAAACAAAAAACAAATAATTTTCTCTTTTTAATTATACACTTCCTTTTGTTGGTGTACAATGTAAAACCCAGACGGGATAAGTTGCAGGGATTAATTATAGCATAGACTCTGACTTGTAATCGAAAAATCAAGGTACTCCTTTTGTCCTACATCTCAAAACTAGTTAGCAGGCAGAAAAGAGTTCAGAGATAAAGAGGTGAGCTGCCCAATGAAGCTCTTGGGTGTAGAGAGGAGTTCTATACAACATGTTTTGTCTGGGCCTTCTGTTTCTGTGCATTTGGTTTTGCTAGCTTCCCCTTAACCTGTCAGATAAAAGTCCCCTCACATCCAGCAGAGCCACAATTCACACAGGGATTCCCCATGGCGATAACTTCCAGACAGGTTGGACAAAAAAAAAAAAAGAAAAAAAAAAGATTTAAGAGAGGAACAAACAAACAATATGACTCACCACCACGGGGACACTGCAGTCTGTCAGTAGCCCCACCTTCGAATAAATCTCACTCCATTAATGACTGTGTGTGTGGATGTGTGTACGTCTGACACTATCGCAGCACCGTGAAGCAGAAGCGGAGTGTAACTAGTCATTAGACAACGTTTTTAGCAAAATGTAGCCACTGCGAAGCTCTCCGAGCGCGCACCTGTACGGGATGTCAACCTGCCAGCATCTCATAAACGGGGCAGTAAATTCAGAGGCAGACAACAACCTCTGTATATTTTGCAGCAATTAAAATTCCTCGGAGTGATGAAAGCCTCAGAGTGTATTGAACTTCAATAGTATAACAGATGGCCCAATTTATCTTTGTCAAAATTCCCCATCAAAGGGAGGGGGGGTCCATCTGCAATGAACAGATAAACTGGTCACAGATGAATACAAATAGACAATATATATGATAAATCGACGGCAATGCAGTCGCATGGAGATTGAATTCACATGGCGACTGAATAGGATTGGCAAGCCTCCTGCAAAAAAAAAAAAAAAGACAAATCCATGATTCACTTTTTGTACCCAGGGGAGGCTGTACAAGGAAAGGGGTGTGATTGAGAAAATGATTTGCTGTTTACACATAGAAGAGAAGGAGAGAAAAATAAATGACTGGATGGCTTGATGGATGGAGGAAACTGCTGATGAATGGCTGGACGAACAGATGAGGGATAAACAACCACCGCATGAATCACACAGTCCTGGAAAAGTATTCACACCCTGTGAACTGCGAGGGTACAAGACGTCAGTGGATTTTATCGTTTGTTGGACGAACAAAAAGAAGTGTATAATTGAATTCATTCAACAGTTTATCACCGAAGGCAACTGGCTGGACTAAAATATGTAGATGGATCAACGTAAAAGGAGCAGAATGTCATCGGCGTGTTTATTTTTAAATTAAAACAACATGTGTTGCTTTTAGCTTGATTAATTCAATATGTCCCAGTGAAATGCATTTAAGTTTGTCATTAAGATTAAGTTAGGGCGTTCCTCTTTCTGAGACAACAAAGTCAAAACAGAGCTGAGATTTATTTTAAGGTGGAGTCATAGAAGTGGATTAATTAACAAAGTGGCATTGAAAACCTGAGGGCCAGTTTATCTGAAAAAAGAGGGAGAGAGGCAAAAAGAAAAACTGAGAACTCCGTATATAAACAAGGTCAGGCCATGAAAAGGGAAAGAAGTTTGCACAGATGAAGCTACTTCCACTTGAATACAAGCCTCAAAGAGACGAAAGGAGCATTCTGCAAAGTGAGAATAAAAGCAGTGAGATTGCTACGGATAAGAACGTAGATATATATTTCAGCAGCAAAAATAGACGAAACCAACAGCAAAAGCCAAAAATCTGAATTCAACCAAAGAGCAAAACACCTGCATTTGAGGAAATTTGAAACTCCGATCTGAAGCAGCAGCACAACCAAACCCTTGATGGAAACATCAGCAAGACAGCCAGTTATGTATCAGTGTGTGTGTATCTGTGTCATCTCTCTATGTTGTGATTTATTCGTGTGTGTGTCTTGGCCTTGCCCGTGGGAATCTTGTGGCCTAGTCTGTGATTGTTTGGGTTTATCCCTCCTGGCTTAGATTCTAATCTTGTGCTTTACATCCACCTCCGTTCTGAGCTTTGCTAGCAAGTTTCCGCTTCTTTTCGAAGCTACGGGAGTAAAAAGCAAAACATCGGCAGCCGAGGACTGAACGCTAAAGCTATTCAAAAGAGCAGTTAATGTTAATTGGAATACATTTGCACATATTCTTCAACCTAAAAGCAATAATAATAATAAAAAAAGTTACAAAACAATTGTTCCTGTATTTTTACTCAAAAAACCCTCAGCTAGACAGATTTGTATTTAAATAGTGTTTTTCTGCCCTTGTACAGTTTGCCTGCGTTTAAAGACATGAATTATAAACATATTAGAATATGACTATTCTAATATGTTTATCACCTTGGTGAATTGCACCAAGGTGATAAATGTCAATTCTACAAGATAAGTAATGACTTTTGGCATTAAATATTTACCACCTTCTGATTGTAATGCAGGAGAGGAGAGTTGAAAACTGCTTTCTGGCTTTACAAAAACCGACGGGATTGTCACAAAGATGCTGGATTCATCTCGTTTTACAGCAGTCGCTGCCAGGCGTAGTTAAAATTTGAGATAATAAAGAGTTGAAACATTGTAGAAACTCTTGTTCTCCGCCGTTTCATATTGAAGAACCTTACATCTATTAAATATACCAGCAAGGATTAATGAATACAGTTAAAATAGTGCAACAGCTGGCGCAGGCTGACTTGGCTCAGTGTCTTTTACATAAGGTCAGGTCTTATTAAGGGAAAAGAGGAGTCCTGCAAGCACCAGTCTGTCTGGGACCAACAGACGGATGCTTCTTTATGTCACACAGTGAAAATAACAGGATTTTAATTGAACACAGGACACACAGTCCTTCCCCCTCAGATAGTAAATCTCAAATCAGGGCAGTAACATTTTGTACAGACGACATCTATCTTTGAGTGAGTCATGCAGTGGGATGAATCATTTCCCTCCACTTTGCAATTTGTCTCCGATTGACTAAAAGATGCAAACCTTATTGATTTAGAGACGGCGCCCCAAAAGGAATTCCTCCCTGGAGGAAGAGATGCTGCAGTTGAAGGTCCTGGTGCTCTCCTGTGAGACACCCCTCACTCTCTTCCTCTGCACTATTTTCAGTTGCAGGAAGTCCTATCTTTCATTTTGACTCCCCACCATTTTTTCCCCTCACCTTTAAAAACAATTCAGGAAAAGATTCAACAAAAAAAATGGGAAGAGCTTAAAACGCCTTCGCAGAGACGTCAATCACCAGAACCTCCCCTGGAAAAACGTTGCATATATAACCATCCGGTTCGGAACAACCTTCATGTTTTGAACAACCACGGGAAGCACTAATTGACAGGTCTGACTGCACCCTGATAGGGTTCCTAAAATATGAAGCTGAACGGCATCCAGGAACACTGATGGTCATCCTCATGCCAGTATCCTGCTGGCACACTCCTCCCTGATTAGAGGCTTTATATGCACAGACAGCCTTCATAGTACCAACCCATTGAAAATGCTCATTTATTACAATAAAACACCAGATGGAGGCCCAGACAACCAGGCAGGAGCAAAAAAAAAACAGAGACAGTTCCCCTTCGCTGTCCTTTGACGGTTTCTTATCCTGAAAGTGTTTTCGTTGATTCGATTGGCTCAGTAGACATAATAGTTTTATACACTGCGGTTTTTCTACCTCGATTTGCAGCATGATGATCTCCTCCTCCAGTTTCCTCTTGAGGGACACCTTCCTCTTCTTCAGGTCTATTTGCCTCTTCTCGTCGTTAATCTCAATCTGCAGTTCTCTCACGTCCTTCTCTAGCGTCTCGGTTGCTCTGTTGCTTTTGGCGACGGCCACCTCCACGTTCTTCACCTGCTCATAAAAGTTAGACAAAACTTCGTCCTGCTCCAAGAGCCGTATCCCCCTGTATGCAAAAGAAATAAGATCATTAAGTATGATAGTCTGTGGAAGGGAAAGCTTCTACCTGGACATGCAAGTTAGAAACTTACAGAAAATTGCGTCTTTGGATGGCATTCTCATGACTTCTCTTTACTTCCAGAAGAATCCCCTCGTGGAACTTGATCATTTGGGTGAGATTCATTAACTCCAGTTTGTTGTCCTCATGCTGCTGACGGATTTGGTGTCGTTTCCATGTGAACTGGAACAGAGTTAAAATCAGAATTACATTTTCACCCTTAAATATAAGTTTATATGAGGCAAGGAGCAAAAAGGTTCCAGTCTGGTTAGAAAGCAGCCATATCCTGTAATCATTTTGTCCATACTATATACTTCATAAACACTGGACAACAAATTGTTAAAGCAGTTTCAGCTTGATGTAGAAATGTACTTTAAAACCATAGGGGTTGGGATTGTTAAGCAGGCTGCAGAGAAGTCGATAAACTTTTAGAAACTGTCTTGTGTGTGATAAACGTTTGAAAGCCTCGTAAAAGACACAAATAAATACTGGATCTGCAGTTGCTTACTGATTTCTATAAAGCCATCCAAAATGAAAAGTAAAAAAAAGGGTTGGAAAGTTGGTTCTCACAAAAAAACGATGCTTTGATACATCCCCAGAAAACCAGCAGAAGTTTTGTACTGCTCTCATTGCTGTGAATCTCAATATTCGTTGTTGGGTATTGACTGTTTCAGTTTTAGACAGGTGATGTTATGATGTTTTTTTTTCCCCGTGTAGGAGTGTACAAGTGCAGACCTTAGAGATCTCATTACGCAGTTTCTCCCTCACTTTGGAGCTGCTGGAGACCTTCATGCGAGCCTTTGTCAGTAATCTGAAACAGACAGATATGGAAAAGTTCAGTGTAATTTATTTCTTCAGGTCACAACTAAACCTTGATACATTTTATTAAGACTGTCGGTGATCAACAAACAAAATAAAACCAATAAACTTATTTGTGATTTAATATCCTGAAGGTGTGGTCTTCGTTCTTGAACTCTAACAAATAAAATCCAATGTAACCAACTGCCTCAAAAAGGCAATGACATGCAAAATGTTGTGTGCACAAAAACACATTGCACATCTCTAAGCACACCCTCCCAATGGTATGACATAGTAGTGGCAGCATGATGCTATGGGGATACTATCTGCAGGCAGGGAACACATTGGTAAAAATGTTCAAGATTTCTAAAACTAGTAAAGATTTACAATTATAACTGCAGCAAAAAGAATTGTTAAAAAATATTCACTAAGGTGGGTATATACTTTACAGATTTATATACGTGAAAATGAATATATATTTATTTATTTTATATACATTTTACTTTATGTTTTTACTTTCCACCGTTCATTTATCCACTAATTATGCTTTAATTTTCACATCAAACCCCATTGAAAACAAAGTTTGTAACTGAATGTGAAAACATCTTTTGCATGTCACCAATACAAATTTAGAGCCAATTTTTCTAGATGAAAATTACTACGGTTTGTGCTGTAGCAATGTGAATGCAGGCCACCTGCTCAAACGCATGAACACACCTGTCCTTGCTGTCAGCAACAGAGCGCTGGATTTCCATCTCGTTTTCAAGGATGTTACGTTGCTCCGTCAGTTCTGAGATCGTCTGTGAGGCAATCTGCTTCAGCCTCACATACTTATTCTTTTCTTCCAGGAACTTGTCGCACAGTTTTGAATACTGTGATATTCTGAGAAGGAGTTATAAAAAATAAAACACACCCACACACACAGAAGGTTTAGCACATTGCTTCTGTTCCCATCAAAAACAACTCCAGGGTGCATTTTATATATATGTATATCTTTTCGTTGGTTCTGCCAAGTCGTTTGCAATATTTAGCCAGTGGTTGTTATTAAAAACGGTTCTAAAAACCATTCATATATCATTTGTATTACTTTTATAGCTGAGCTTAGAACTATGGCTCTCTTCATTCCATTTTTTAAACTATGTAAAAACAAAAAAAAAGGACGTCCATGAATGCGTCAAACTGGGCAAAATCCTTTTTGTTGCACACAGAAGGTGAAAAGTCAGACATCAGAGAATTATAGAGCGGCTGCCTAAGAAGTCGGTAGTGATTCAGAAGCCACAAATGTAAGTCCATAAGGCTGAGACTTGTATGGAATAATTCAGGAAAAGTGCCGGCTGAGAGCAGCAGCTTAAAAGACTCAACAAACCAGCACGCCATCAGAGGACATGAGAAGCATCTGTAAGCTCAGTGTGTAAACCACCACAGTGGGGAATCACAAATTATAGAAAAAATTGTGATAAAAAATGCAAAAAGTCTCCTTGCATTCAGTTAAAAGGCAGTGAAAATCTGACGATTAGCCTCAATGATAAATATTTTCTCAACTACTAAGGCATGCACATTAGAAAACCACTGGTTTTATTTTAAAACAACAACAATGGAGCAGTGAATGGAAGCAGCTGAAAGTCTCAAGAATCTTATGGGTTTTTTTAGCCTTAAAAAAAGTTTTCCAAAGCTAATGCTACACATTTGGTGGAGGGAAGGGAAATTAAAATTAGGATAAGGTTTTACAATCTGTCATTAATTTGGCACAGAGAGAAAAAAAGCCAAAACCAAAAACAATACAGTTGCTGTAGCAACACAAATCCCACCTACTTTTCATAGACAGAGGATCATTACGCAGTATGAGTGCTCACTTCTTGTCCCAAATTTTCTGAGTTGCCAAACATCAAGCATATTCCTAACAAACTTCTTTTTGTCTTGTTTTCTGGTCACAATGCAGTGAGCTTCTTATTTAAACATCTGTGTTTTTTGTGTCAGAAGAGATTCTTTTTGAATTAAATTGCTCAGGTTTCACACTTAAGATTTATATATATATATATATATATATATATATATATATAAGTGGTGCCAAAACTACAGAATTTTAAAAAAAAAGACCCTATTTTTGAGGACTCAATGTTTGTCAATAAGGCAATGTACCATTGAGGTAATCTTGATTTCATATTCATTACAAATGATCAGTGGATCATGAAATTGTTTCTACAAAACAACAACAAAAAAAGAATCTTCACGCAGGATCACACTTTACTCAGTTACGATTTAAAACTCATGTATGACGCGGCGGCGTGTGAACGTGTGATCGCTAAATGAGGGAACC
Organism: Brachyrhaphis roseni; assembly: GCA_903066815.1. Lineage (NCBI taxonomy): Eukaryota > Metazoa > Chordata > Actinopteri > Cyprinodontiformes > Poeciliidae > Brachyrhaphis > Brachyrhaphis roseni. The sequence continues at coordinate 57,450 of CAEFZY010034077.1, forward strand.
ACGAGAGGATAAACAAAAAATTTTAATTATCCTCCTGCTGTGTTTTTGCTGTTGGGAGGGATATATTCCACGTCGGGCGAAACGGCATCTGTATGTAGTCTGCATGCCGTGACCTTAATGAATGCATTGGAGAAGCCTGTTGTTGCGCTGCGGGGCGTTGTAGGCGTTGGGTACGGCGAAGTATGACCAATTAGTAGGACATGCTTTTCTCTGCAGCATCATCCTTGCACACACACACACTTACATATTGAATACAGAAATGAAAACAACACCTGCGCTGAAGCACCGCGTTGAGCTTGTTGTGGTCCATGATGATCAGCTCTCTCTCTCTAAGCTCCTGCTGTATGCGCTCGCTCAGTTGCTGTGGGTAGATTTAAGAATGTAAAACTCCAGCATCATCACTTCTGTGTGGGTTTTATTTATGGTTTTCTGAAACCCCACTTCTCCTTCTGGCTGCACATTCTTCAATATGAATCAAAAAAAGTACCCTGACATTTTGAATAGATTAATATATATAAAAAACACACAAAAACACAGCAAAGGATGTCCAATTTATTTAAATTTGTCTGTGTGAGTTAGCACCTCTGCCTTGAGACGTTCCCGGTGCTTCTGGCTCCGCTCCTCCGCTTTGATCTGTCTTAGACATCTGAGGTTATGGAGTTCTTCTCTGAGGTGATTTGACTCCCTAAGCAGCTCTTGAATCACCCCATTCTGATGCTTCTTCTGGTTTTCTTCTTCAGCCATAGAAACCTGGATGGAAATGCATTTATCCACTTAAAAGCCACATGAACAGTTGGGTGGAATTGCAAGATTAATACGACAAGATGTCTGAAAAGCCCTTTAACTGAAGGAGAAAAGATATCTTCTTTACAAATGAATCGCTAAAGGCTTTCTTTATGGCGTCTTTTAAGAACATAGAATATCTAAAATATGCACAAAGCACAAAAAAACAAAACAAAGAAAAACAACAGTAGAAAAAAAAACAAAGGAAGGAACACATGAATGAATGAAAGACCGAATGTAGGAATGAATGAGGACAGCAGAAATGAAGGAACCAACAAATAAACAAACATAAGATATGTTGGACAAGAATAAAAGATAAGAAGGAAAAATTACAATCAGGGAAGGAAGCTGGAAAGGACAAAAATGAAGGACACAAAAAGGAAAGAGAAATGAAATGATAGAAGGGAAAAAGGATGAGAAATGGGAGAAAAATGGCAGAACGAAAGGAAGGACACAAAAGAATAAAATGATGGAAGGAATGAAAAAGACAGAACACAAAGAAGAAAAGACAAAGGAGAAAAGGAAGAGGGACACTAGAAAGAATCAAACCCTAAAGATTGCTACTAGAAATCTTGAGACAAAGAAGGAACATACTTAATGAACAACTTCAAGATAGAGACTAATGTCTGGAAATACAAATATTTTTCTGCACTCTTAGTTTTTTTTTTTATATATACTTATCCACTAAAACACTGAAATGAAATTCCAAACTCTTCCAAGCCGTGTAGGAAGCCTGGACAGAGCTGAGACCGCTTCAGGCTGTTGCTGTCACAGGAACACATCCCCACCTGCTTTTCAAAGCCGGCTGCGAGTGCATCAATCTCCTTCTCCAGCTCCATCCTTTGCCGAGCGCTGGCCTCTCGTTCGGGAGCAGCATCCAGCTGAATATTTAGAGCAGAGCGCAGTGGAAATCAAGAGCCTGTTTAAAATTTCATCTGGATGCAAGATCTTTCATCTGCCTAAAGTTGGTCCTGGATCTCAGCAGCGGGAGATGGAATTTTCTTTCAGTTGGTTACATGACGAGATACGGTAGAAGTGTTTTCATTTGTACCGACACCTTGATCCTAATGTAATGAGCTGTAGAGCAGCACACTTCAGATGGGCGAGTTTGTTCACAAATAAGGGGATATTAATGCCAGATGCATGTTTTCTTTCCCGACAGTATGACTTTGTTTCAGCCACAGAAAGAGTCCGATAAAGATGATGCGTAAATGCTAAAACAAAACAGCACGCTGAAAATATTAATTGTCAACGGTTATATCAGAACGAGATGCATTTCTGTGGTAAACCAACAGATTCCACTGAGCAGCCATAACGGACGAAGTTACTAGCAGAAACGTGAAGGCCAGTCACGGGGAAAACTGACTGAATCATTCCCTACAGCACAGCTGTTTTCTGTTTTGCAGAACTGTGAATTCCCCGTTGCGTCACTGCGATTTCCTCTGCTTTTAGTTTGAGCATGAGAGATATGCTGATGCATTTCCAAATGAGGCTGATCCTCAAACTTTCTTCCTGCTTTCTCTTTAAAAAGCTGTGCTGAACAGTAAAATGACGGGTAGATTGGAAATACACGCAGGCCTACTCACATACAGTATGGTGAAATACACACTTCCTGCGACGTTAATCAAGACTCTTAGCATTTTGTGGTTCCAAAGCCTGGGAGCCTCTCCTGAACTATTTATTAAAAAAAAAAAGATTATTCTTTTTTTAATTTTAGCTATTTGTTTTAAGGTTGGAGGTTCAGCATATACCTCAAAGTGACAGATTCTAAATTGAACTTTAACTGGGACACTTTAGCATATTGAAAATGTTTTGGTCTAAATCAGCTCCAAAGGCATATGTGACTCTTTAAACCCTTTACTTCTTAAAGGGTTTAATCAATTCTTTCAGTGAAAGTACTGATTAATGTTTAAATGTTGTAAAATATACACGTAATAAAAAATTGCTAGTCTTTTCAATATATTTATGACATTTCCATGAAGAATGACATAAACTGTGTAGGGAATATACTTTTTTTAATGCAGCCTATAGACAGTTTTTCTTGTCCACAGGCTGCAAACTACAGACAATAAATTATGTGTTCAAATGAGAAATGATAAAAATAACATTCTGAAACTAATGACCTTATAGCAGGTATCAAACATATGTTTCATTAAAACCAAATTTCTGTTTAAAACGTTTTTATTGGCCTGATATTTCTAATTTTAAATGTCATTTTTATTACCTGTAAGAGGCAAACTATCATATAAAATGGAAATAAAAGCTTTCAAACATACACGTGTGTAATTAATAGATATATATTTATTTTTTCATGGTTTTTCTGATGGGAACACCGTTGATGTACTTTGCGTGTATTTTTCTTCTTCCCAGTCTTCTATAAAGGCTATATTTGTGGAAAAACAAACACACCAGTAGCATACAGATGTTTTTTTTCTATACATGAAAATATTTCACACACCACTTGCGATTGTATGTTCTTGTAGACGGATTGCGTGTACGCTAGCTGCTCGGTGGCCATGGATACGGCATGCTCCATCCTTCTGAGGGCCTCCACCTGCCTGAGGAAAAATAAAAAACACAACATTTAAAATATTTATTCCATCCATCACCAGGCTCTACTTTCTACATCTTTCCACAAGAATTCTAAGTTGCTAAAAATCGCTGGTTGATATGGTTCATGGATTCCTTCCAGATATAAACGTCACAGGACAGGCAATACAGAGAAATGGAAACATAGATTAGATTTAGTTAAAAAAACAAAAACTCAGTTCCAGCCACCATCTGTTTAAAGCTAGTTTGCTGCGACCATTTTCTTACCAAAGTGTTCATAACTTGTTCACATTGTCACACATTACAAGGACATATTTTATTGTATTGTTTCAGGATTTTATGTAAAACTTCTGCAAGCTAGTCTATTAATTCAAAGTGGAAGGAAAATACAATTTTTTTTATAGTAACAAATACAAGTTTAAAATGTGTCAGACATTTTAAACTTGTCTGACCAGAACCATCTGTCATGGCACTAACAGCTACAAGGAGGTGTAGCTGTTATTTCAGATTAGAGAGCGACTAATGAAGAGAAATACAAGGTTCACAATAAAAACCCTTTAGGCTGTGTGTTCTGTGGAAGACAATGAATTCCTTTCAATGTTGACTTGAACCTGTGTAACTCTGTAAGGCAAAATACCCAGAAGGAAACAAAAAGGACTTTCTTACTCCTTTTTGTGTTGTTGTAAAAAGAAAGATGGATTCTGGGTACCCACTTATTTTTCTTTCGGAGCTGCAAAGATCGGCTCTCGTAAAGCTGCTTCCTGTCAGTCATGAGGTTGTGCAGCTTCATTTCCAAAATACCCCTGGATAGGGAAAAAAAAACAAACAAAAAAAAAAAACACACCTTGACATAAACAATACTATCTTGCAACATTTAAAAAGATGGAAAATAAAGCAGTGCACTCTGGTAAACACAGTTAATATTTCATCCTTTTTAACTTAAGAGAAACAAAAAGTTTCCACCTGCTGCCCATGATTTCAAACGACTCCTCCCTGCAGATCTCCTGCTTCTTCAGTAGCTGTCTGTTTTCCCTCTGCCGCGCCTCAATCCGAGCCCTGAGCCGCTCCAGCTCCTGCATCACCTCTTCCCTCATCACCTCCAGCAACTGATTACCCTCATTCACACTCCTCATCTTATGCTTCGTTTCTGAAAGCTCTGTGTTCAGGGAGTCCATCTTCTTCATTGCCACTCTGGAGTTTTGATTAGTGAGATGGGAAAATGCATTTACAACAAATTTCTGGCAGGTATTGTGAGAGCGTGTATTGTAAAAGTCATCGTGCAAACGCGACCATGGGAATCCTTCAGCTTTTAAATTTCCAAGTCATAGCTTATGATGCTCATGAAGATAGGTCCCCAGCCTTACTTGAAAGCCAAATGTAAATTTAGAATCGGGGATAAATAAATAATTAATGCCAGAGACACATGGTTGAAATAGAGTTTCAGGCTGATGACATCTCGCATGTCTCAGATTATGGCAACCTCCGAAAACCAAACGTCAGTGGCGAAAGCAAAATAAGGCACAGGGTCACCTCTTAATAAACTCACTAAGAGGCGACCCTGGAAAGCTGTCAGAAGACATCAAGCAAAGAAAGAGGAAATGATCCAGTTAGAGCAGGGGTCTCAAACTCCAGTCCTTGAGGGCCACTGTCCTGCAGTTTTTAGATGTGCCACAAGTACAAAACCGCTGGAATGAAATGGCTAAATTACCTCTTTCTTGAGTAGATCAGTTCTCCAGAGTCCTGCTAATGACCTAATTATTCTATTCAGGTGTGGTGCAGCAGAGGCACATCTAAAAGTTGCAGGACACTGGC